>JAOYSI010004180.1:28704-47083 GCA_025775065.1 Hiodon alosoides
ACCATACTATTTACTACTGATCACGGGTAGCAAAGAAGGTATGTTTTATAACTACCATATTATTTACTACTGATCACGGGTAGCAAAGCAGGTATGTTTTATAACTACCATACTATTTACTACTGATCACGGGTAGCAAAGAAGGTATGTTTTATAACTACCATACTATTTACTACTGATCACAGGTAGCGAAAGGGTAGGGGTGCAGGATCGTTTAATTCTAAGCAATGAGACGACAACCTCTGATGATAGTTCAGGTGTTAACGAAGGGTAATGTGGACCAAAACCAAAATCTTTCCAGCAACAAAGAAAATGTCTTCTCCACCAGTGAAGAGTCAGGTATGCCAGAGAGTCTCAGAATGCGTTTTGTTTGATCTGCCATTGTCAGCGACAGAAGCAGGCAGTCGTGGGTTATTTGGTGTCGGTGGTATGCACACCTCGTGGCACGTTTAACGTGAGGTCTGTGGTCTTCTAGCGCTGGGATGGCCTTGGAGCAGGACGGTGTAGATAAAGATGAGGGGATCCTACAGCTGTCCGCTCTGGAGCTGAACACAGGGGTCGGGCACAGCAGGCCCCAGCAAGCGGCCCATGTTAACGGAGATCCACTCTCTGTGTTTGACGATAGTACATTAAGTGAGGTGTCGGAGGATGACGGAAGGTATATATGCAGTATGCCATTTTTCTTTTTGGGTTTTGGTCACTGCCAGCTGTTGATAATGAATACTGCTAATCATCTGCAATTTTCCTATTTTTATTTGAGAAAAAATCTGGTACTTTTTAATAGCATAATATTAAGAAAGTAGTCTTACAAGCTGAAGTAAGAGAAGTGAAAAATATACTGCATTATACCCTCGCATTTAAAATCAAATACTCTAAAGAGCAAGAAATGCCAGTGATTTTTAAGTGATCTTGTTATTGCTTGCGTTTTCCTGTAGGTCCACTGATGCTGGTAATCCAAATGGCAAGGTAATCCTCCACCATAATTCATAAATAATTCATTTATTGCTTTGTCAGTAGATATTAATTATACTAAATATGTTATGTTCAAATGAATGATTTTAGTGTCAACAAATAAACTCTGTAATATGAATGTACATCCATGAGGCGATATTGTGGCAATATTTGTTTTATTGCTGGGCAGTTGTCCACTGTGTAACATCTAAATGTTTGGAAAGCTGCAGGATACCGCTGAGATGGAAATGATCAACTTCGATGACCTCACTCAATCCTCAGACACAACCACAGAGGAAGTTGACTCTCCAACATCTGGATACCGCAACGCTTCTCTGCTAATCAGGCAGCTTGAGGCTTCTTCCATAGGTAAAAGTGACTGTGTTTTAATGCTGTAGCAATACAAAGGATTTTTATGGCTTCCTGATCAGAAAGAGAACGCATCCGATCTCCGATGACATTGTCAGAAACTCTATCCCTCCAGACTCCGTGATCATGGTGAAACTGCAGAATACGTTCCACGAGTACGAGCGTACCATCCAGAGGGAGAAGGGGCGCTACGACCGGGTTTCGGACAAAGTGTCCCAGCTGGGGGAGGAGCGGTGTGAGCTGAAACGGGGCCTGGAGGAGATGCGCGGCAGCAGGTCCGTCCTCGAGCACCGTTTGGTGGAGCTGGAGACTGACCTCCACAACCTCAGGTTAGCTTCTCTTTCAATCTGGCTTTTCACAGCAGCTGTTGGAAGTCTTCTCATTCTGACTTATGAAAGTTTCTTTTGTAGTTTCGTAGCCAACTCATTGGTCACAGCACAGTCAGGGTGTAGAGAGGAATCGGACTGGTGCCTTGAGCGAACACGATGATACCGTCGGGCCTTAATACGCTTAAACGGAGATGTCCCTGCAGGTTTGTGCTGAAACAGGAACAGGAGAAACACAGAAACACCTCCATGCTGTATGACAAGAGCCTTGAGCAGCTGAGGAGGAAAGAGGAACAGTACCGCTCCGAGGTGGAGGAGAGGCAGAAGGTGGAGCTCACCGTGAGAAACCTGGAGCTGGAGATGAGGGCGCTGGTCAACAGCATGAAGCAGGTGGAACTCACCTCCGTCACGTCATTGTCTCCCATTGCTTAATACAGCTGTGCTGCGATTGGGGAACGTGACGTGAGCTGCTGTGAAGGGTAAGGTGTGATTGGCCCACAGCTGGAGGAAGACCGCAGCGAGACGCAGCGCATGCTGACACAAGAACGCAGTGCCCGGGCTGTGCAGGAGGGCATCCTCGACAACCACCTGCGCAAGCAGAAGGAGACTGAAGAGGAGAACAGGAGGAACCAGGTAAGGCATGACGGGACACGGATGGGGGACAGCAGTAGTAGGTATCGAGTCCCGTTTGCGTTTAATCTTGCCTATAATTAGTGGGTAAAATATTTTCCCCTGAATAAAGGCAGATTCATTAAATTCAGTTTCTTCAAACAAGATGTTTTTTCCTCAGGTAAATGGTGTTCTCCTTCATCTGTAATATTTGAGTTTTTTTCTCCTGTTCCCACCTGGGACAAATACCCTTCACAGAAGACAGTTTGCATTTCATGTGACAGTGTACTTTACCGTTCCTCAGAACAGTGGTCCATCCATCCACACTCATACATCCGACAACCAAATGCAGATAATGTTGGATGCATTAATGATTATTCATTACTTTTCTGTGTTTGTTTTCAGTCTTTGCTTTGAGATACTTCTGATGTTATGTGTCTGTTCTACGGAAGCTATTTGGTTTAAATGAATTGGGTTGTCTTGGTCTTGTTAATGCTGGTGATGGTTCTTTTGACCCTGACTTTGAAGACCATGTCCCAGCTGACGGAAGCAAGTGACAGGGAGAAAGATCTCCTCCAACAGAGCCACAGTCTCCAGGAGGAGGTGGCAACGTTGAAGCTGGATTTGGAGCAGACTCGTGCCCGCTGCCGCCAGGAGGAGGTCCACCTCTCTGAGGAGAATGAGACCCTACGGGAGAGGCTGGAGGACGCCAGGCGAGACCTGAAGCTTAACGAGGAGGCCCTGGCGCAGACCGTCTACCAGTACAACAGCCAGCTGGCGGCCCTGAAGGCAGAGGGCTCTGTGGTCACGGCCAAGCTGGAGCACGAGAGACAGACCAGGGAGAGGCTGGAGGCAGAGGCAGAGTCCGGCCAAGCACGGCTGACTGCGGCTCTGCTGGAGGTGGACCGCAGCCAGGCAGCCAGGGCTGACGGTGACCGCGTGCTTCAACGGGAACGGGAGGACTGGCAGCGGGTTCAGGAGAAGGGTGTCGAGGAGATTGCCAAACAGAGGGAGTCCATCCACAACCTCTCCCAACAGCTAGGCATCGCTGAGGCCAAGGTCAACAGTCTTGAGAACGAGTGCTACCGTGCCACGATCTCGCTGACTGAGAGGAACCGGCTCCTGGAGACAACGCAGCGGGAGCGTGACCAGGACCGGGCGCGGATCAAGGAGCTGGAGGCTGCCCTGCTGGTGGAGAAGGAGCAGGCTGGTAGGGCCCGGGCGCTGCAGGATGCCACGCAGCAGAGGCTGGCTGAGGTGCAGAGCGAGGGTATGCTGCTCCACCAGCAGCTGGAGGAGGCCCAGAACAAGGGCGTGGTGAAGGAGCGCGCAGTGACAGACGCTCAGGAGCGCTTCACTGACCTGCTGGCTAAACTGCGGCTCGACAGCGAGGAGAGGGTGAGGATGGTGGAGGAGAGGAGTCGGGAGCTCCTGGCTAAGACCGCCGCACTCCGGGAACAGCTTGACAGACAGGAGCATGACAAGACCAAGAGAGAGGTGTGCGCGTGGGACGTCATGTCAGTGCTTAAGTCATAAAATGGCAGATGTGTCAAAGAGCTATACAATAGATGTCTACCTCATTACCAGTTAACTGACGATTGAAAGTTTGAAAACTCTGTTTGTTTGAAGACCACTGTGAGGGAACTACAGCAGGAGCTTGCAGACACGCTGAAGAAATTGTCCATGTCCGAAGCTTCTCTGGAGGTCAACTCTCGCTACCGAAACGACCTGGAGGAGGAAAAACTGCGCATGCAAAAGGATATGGACAGGCTTAGGGGAAAGGTAAATGATGAATTTAAACGGTGTTAAATAGTGTTTCATTTATTGGGAAAGGAATTGTTAACTGGACATAATACTGTGCTAAAATCTATACTACTGTCATTTTTGTGTATTTTTCAGTGGCCATGTGGCAGTGTAGCCAGAAAGAGTAATCACTATGGTATTGTAATGGTTTACACTATGAGCTGTTCAGGTTTTGTGTTCCGCTTCTCCAACTCCAGCTACAGGAAAGTGACGTCCAGCTCGTAGAGGCTGAGCGCCGCATCCACAAGCTGAAAAGTGTCCTGGATGACAAGGAGCGCGAGGTCCTCACCACCTCCCAGAAGCTACAGGAGGTTGTGTCTGCTTCCACAGGCGCTGAGCGAACCGCCAGGCAGCTGGAGGAAACCACACAGCGGTGGGACAGCCTTGGGATAATCACATAGATCACGTTCATTCAGATCTGTTCACACAAAAACGTTTTTAAAGGAGCTTATACTCCCGGCTACAGTGGTAGTTTAAACACCAAGTACGTACTGAGAGATGACTGGCGATGACCCGGTCTGTTTTCATCACTGTGCAATACATTTTGGTACTTGGTTGCAGGCTGGAGATTGAGAATGTTAGGCTAGAAGCTGTAACCAAACAACAGACCAACAGACTGGAGTTGCTGGAGAGAGGCGCTCAGGAGGGGGCCGTGGTAAGTTTTAACTCGTGGTTCAGGTTTTATCATCATAAAAGTTTTTAACTTTTATACATCTGAACATAATCAGAGGAAGGAAGGGGTTATTTTTGGTTGTATACCGATTATGGCAGTCCTGTGTGAAGCAAGACCTCTGTTCATCCCTGTTTAAGTTTAAGGAAAATTGACACATATTTTCGTAATGTCAGATGAGACTTAATGCATATTTACCTTGAACTTGCTTAAAAGATATTTAATCTTTTTACAGACATCAGATTCGTCACCTGCCAGAGGGGTTGGTATTTAAAATGTAGACGTGGTGTTTCTTTTAGCGATTTTTTTTGTTTTTTGGAACTTTTTAAAAATGGGATCTTCTGTGATGTGTTGAAAACGGCAATCTTGCTGCCTGGATATGGGACGGCATTCAAATAGATACCCTACTTTTTGCTATTCAAAAATATTAAAGTAGATTAAAGATATTTAAAAGAAAATTTTTGTTTCTGGTGCATCCGTTAATAATATGTTGATCGTTCTTCTTCCTGCTTTAAGTAAACTGACTTTAATGGTTCTTCTTCCTAACCGTGCTTTAAACTGACTTCAGCTAACCTGCTTATTGGGGACTCTCTTAACCTTCCTTCTGGCTAGAATCACATGTTTATAGCTGCATGACACATGTTACTGTCCTTTAGATTCTAAACTGGGTCATTTACACTTTTTGAGTCTATTCTGTTTTTGTGGTACTCTGCCGTGTGCAAGGCGAAGGCATAATCTGCAACCTTTTTTTGTGTTTGTACAGGTTAGGAACCGTTTGGAGGAGTTGGTCACAAACCTACAAGGGCACAAGATGAACTTGGAGGAGCAGCTAAATCGTGAGGTTTGTCTAGCTGTGGGCTTGCGTGTGAAACTGGGCCGCCGCGCGGGCTTGCGCCTGAAACTGGGCCGCGTGGAGACTATCCATTGGTCTGCAGAATTCAGAGACCCTCTGTGTTACCCTCCAAGGTTCAGAAACGGAGCGTGCTATCCCACAATGCTGAAGACTCCCATACCTTATGGGAGGAAGAACTTAAGACGCGCTCCAGACTGGGCCTACGTCTGGCTGAGCTGGAGAGGGAGAAGGGGGAGCTCTTCAACCAGGTAACAATTCCTTGGGCTTCCTTGGGCTACCTTTTAATTAAGCCTCCTGTGAATGCAAAGAACGTACATTTACCTGAATTTCAGAAGATCCCAGTGCGTTGAAGTGCTCCAATTTTGACATCGTCGTGTTTGATGTTGTCCATATAATTTGCCAAGGAAACGGAGGAGCCCGTTTTCTGGAATCTCTTACTTTGGTTGCGTTTCTGACAGATGGAGATCGAGAAGAGGAAGGCGAAGAAGATAGCAGAACAGAAAAGATCTGCAGATGTCAGGCTTGATCAAGAAATGAAAAGAAACACTGAGCTACAGAAAGAGATGTACAGGTAATGCCTTGCTTCTATAATGCACAATGTGGATATAACTGCAGTTGTATTTCATTTAAAGTAAAGGCACACGCTTTTTCTCAAACTTTTCATGTTTAAATTGAGTTTTAAATGATGTATGTCTGCTGATGTTCTGTGTAAGGGAGTATCTGTAATGTATGTAGAATTTGCTGAGTTCTTGGTTAATTGTTGAAGGTTGAAGACCCTGGTGAAAAGTGCCAAGAAGAAACTTAGGGAGCAGGACAATGCAGAGTCTGGTTCTCCGCTCAGCAGCCTCCGGGGGAACCTGGGTCAGAGACGGATGAACACAGAGGCTGCCGTCACCAGGATGATGTCCAAGGTTCAAGTTTAGGTTATGGCAAGCGGCGCGCGACTGCAAACGTTACGGGACACGATGTGTGTTAATGTGGGCCGTGCGTGTGTGCTGTACTGCCACGTGGTGTTACTGATGCGCCTTTCAGCAAATCCAGCTTGAAAAGCAAAATAAGCACATCAGGCTGTGATCCCACCCGGCCAGGCTCTCCTCTGTGACCCTCTGTGGCACGTTATGTGGCCCTCTGTGGCCCTCTGTGGCACGTTCTGTGTGAAGCGCCTTGCTCTGAGGCTGAGCCACGGTGACTTAGACGGACATTGTCTCCTCAGGTGGATGAGCTCTCTGTGCAGCTGGAGATGGAGGCTCTGAAGTGTAGCCAGCTGGAGATGGAGGCTGTGTGTTCTGTGTGAAGCGCCTTGCTCTGAGGCTGAGCCCCTGATGTTAAGTGTGTCTGTAGCGACGCACGGTGACTTAGACGGACGTTGTCTCCTCAGGTGGATGAGCTCTCTGTGCAGCTGGAGATGGAGGCTCTGAAGTGTAGCCAGCTGGAGATGGTGAACACTGACCTGAAGGAGCAGCTCTCCTCCATTAAGGTCCTGAGCAAGAGTCGGGAGCAGCTGGAGGAGGAAGTGTCGGGTCTACGCCGACACATGGAGACCGGCATGATGGACCAGAGCCAGGCTGAGCAGTACCGCAGAGAGACGGAGGAGCGGGCCCGCCAGGAGATTCGACAGAAGCTGGAGGAGGTTAACCTCTTCTTGCAGGTAAAGCATACGCTGATGTTTTCTTTCATAATTGCATTCAACACAGATTTGTTGGCCCCTTCAAATGAACGCTTGTAATTAGCAAAACATCCTTTTATGTATTATAACATTCTGTTTGTGCAAATGTATAACTAAATTCAAGTTTTTAACCGTCTGGATTTTGTAAAGTACTCTTTCTTGCTATGGTTTCTCTCCGAAATGTATATTCTTAGAAATGATCTGTACATGGGATTACTCCATTTACTTCCCATTTCTTTTCCCAGACCCAGGCGGCCTCCCAGGAGGCTCTGGGGC
The DNA here is from genome assembly GCA_025775065.1 of Hiodon alosoides. NCBI lineage: Eukaryota > Metazoa > Chordata > Actinopteri > Hiodontiformes > Hiodontidae > Hiodon > Hiodon alosoides. The sequence goes on from JAOYSI010004180.1 coordinate 36,228, forward strand.
AGATAAAAGCAGCCAATGAGGCAAGCCTGAGGAATCGGCTGGAGCTACGCATCCGGGACCTGGAGGGTGAGCTGGCCCGGGTCCGGAGCAGCCAGCAGGACAGCCTCTCCCAGAGGGACTCCGCCCAGGCGGAGCTGGAGCGTTACCGGGAGCTCTACACCGAGGAGCTGAGGCTGCGCAAGGCCCTGGCCGCCAAGCTGGAGAGGTCATGTGCCGTGCCTTATCCACGGATAGGACCTCTCTATCATCTGTTATTGTTTGCTCTTGTCTGTTGATCACATTATTTAACCTCTTTAGGGGATTATTTTTCATTCAAAGCGCTGAAACTGAAGACCTTATTTCAGCGCTCCGCAATCCTGATTTGGATAAACGGTTGCGGCAAATTAATGAATAATGCTTGATTCCTTTTTCACATGAGAAATCCATTTCATGGCGTTTACCTGTTAAACCAATCCCTTTGTGTAAACTGACGTGGGCGACCGCCTCTTGCTGCAGGTCAAAGGAGCGTCTGTCTGAGGCCAATGCCAGGCTGTTAGGGGAGCATCAGCGTAACAAGTCCCTGATCGCCAGCAGCATTGTCAACGGAAGCATGGCCGGGCCCTCGCTTGACATTGGTGCCTATGGGGCCACCCTGGGGCCCCTTAACAGGAGCTTGGGCTTAGGGGGAAGCTTCCTAAGCCCAGTGGGGAATGCACAGAATACCAGGGTGGAAGCTTACCTGGCTCAGGTGAGCTCTTTGAATCATCCTGCATTTAATTAGGAATGCTACTTTCAGTGTTTAGTAGTGTTTTTATTTCAGGGCTAACCTGATACTAATTGACCTGTTTTTCCTCCGTGGCATTTTCATCTCCATGGTCATGATCAGTTAATCTCACTCTCACAGGTCCTGTCAGTGGTCTTTACAGCATGGAACTACTATTGGAACATTTCTGAAAGTCAGTTTCATATGATAGGACTGCAGAAAGTATATCCTTCCTTAAGTTACGTCAAAGATTTTCTGCATGTCTTTCTGATTCCTTCATCAATCACTGTCTCTAAGTCTGTCCATCTTCTTCTCCTCCTGAGTTTCTAGTAGCAGACCTTGGAACTGAACATCATCTTCTCCTCCTGAGTTTCTAGTAGCAGACCTTGGAACTGTCCATCTTCTTCTCCTCCTGAGTTTCTAGTAGCAGACCTTGGAACTGAACTTTTCTCTGTTTCCTACTTCTTCAGCTCCTAGCTCAAAAGTCTGTTTCTCACATCTCTTCTCTTCAGCCAGACAAATGACAAGGTGTGTAGCTGTGTGCAACAGACCCCTTCATCCCACTTTTCTCAACCTATACCCAGAATAGACACTACACATATCCTTCTTTTGTGTCTATTTCGTGGCAACTGGTTGCATAAATGGTGATTTCGGATTGGGGGACAGGTGTGCATTAAAATCTGTTAAAAGGGTGACTATAATGTATTTTCAGCAGAAATGACCTGCCCACAGTTCCAAATCAGTCCGCACACATTCAGATTAGGTTAATTCTGTAAACGTGCATCTCTGCCTTGCTCCGTTTGCTGCTGGCAGTAAACGTTTTTCGCTGTTGTAGACCGGAAACCCAGGTCTACAAATAAGATCTTTATATTAAAACCCTTTATATTTTAAACAAAATTTGTAGTTGCTCACTAATGAGTCGGATTTCAAAGAACAACATTATTCCGCAAATGTATAATAAATAAAAATGTTGTGTTTCTCTCCATAATATTTATCGGTAGTAAGCGTGATAATCAACTCCTTGCTGTGGGGTTATGGGAGAATCAAGGGGTCAGTTATTTGTTTTGTTTTTTGCCGTTTTGTGTGCTATTTGCAACTACAGTTTTATTTTCTGTGATTATTTTTTGTGATTGGTTGACTATATTGAGATATCCTACACCTACAGGAGGGCATTCTCAAAGTTTAATATTTTAAAATTTACCTAGCAACAAATGCGACTATTTTGGATTGGTGTTTGAAAATTGGGTTGGCAAAAGTCTGAGTGGTGTAAAAGGGTTTAAGATTGGAGATAGATAGTTGTGTCTTTTCGGGGAGTTGCTGGTATTTTGTATGTTTATGTCCAGAGTCAGTCCCCACTAAACTAAGTGTTAATTATTAACTCGGTTTCGCCCTTTCAGCGTGCTTGCTGGTGCACATAAACATAAACGTAAACTTGTGATGATTCAACTTGCACAGCAATCAACCTTAAAAGAGCATGCATAAAATCTTTACCCTCTGAAACTTAAATGTGTATGTTATTATTCAGTTCCCTAGCATACACCTCTGCTTTTGTATGTAAATTACACTAATCAAACTGGAAGAGTTCAAGAATTCTCATTCATCGATTATTCTGATTTGCCATTGCATTGTTTTTTCTTATTTATTTAACTCAGTCACAGCTTATTTCAGTGATCTGAAATGTCTCGTTAGATTTCCATTGGAGATTGGTGGCCTCATGTACCATTACACCTTGTAACTTGTTTACTGGAATATGTGTTGGAAACTTCACTGCAAGAACTGTAACCGCGTTGAAAGTCTGAGAGCTTTCTTTTATACTGTCATTGGTTAGGGAATCTGTGTCCCGCCCCTGTACATTCCTTAATGTTAATTGGTACAGCTGGAGGAAATTGTTCAATCGGCCACAGCATAAAATCAGCAGGACTGTGTGGTCAGGGCCCGCGCCTGCAGGACTGTGTGGTCAGGGCCCGCGCCTGCAGGACTGTGTGGTCAGGGCCCGCACCGGAGGGGAAAGCGTTTAGTGCTGGTTTTGGAGTTCATTTTAACTGATCCTGAGGATTGCGAGTGGGTTTTTGGAGTTTGGACTTGTGGCATCCTGGAATGTGAGGGTTTTTTTTTTTGGAGTAATTGTGACCAATTTTTTGTATTAGAACCTGTTTGGGCTGCTGTCCCCCCACCCATGTAGCGGTCCCCCCATGTAACTTATTGTACTAATCATCATACTGTCTTGCGCCCATTCTCCCCAAGATGCAAAATGAATTGGAAAAGAACATATCAAAGGAATTGGACAATGGTAAGTGTTTTATCATTACATCAATGTTACATGTGTAACATTAGTGGATTGTCGGGACTATAGACCGCTCACCCCTCTCCCTCTGTCCTCCAGCCACTGCAGAGCTGGGGGACAGGTCTGCTCGCGTGTCCCCAGTTGGCTCTGCAGCAGACTCCCTGAAAGGCTTCAGCACTGACCAGGACGCCGTCAGCCGGGCCACGCAGCAGTACTTGGAGGTCCTGAAGAAGAATTACATGATCTGAAAGCTGAAGTGTTACTCATCTGCTTTTGTTTACATTCAAACATTTACACTTTTTACTCATCATGTTTTTAGACAAGCTTTAAAATCATGCAGATTGCACACTCGCTAGCAAACCGCATATTAAAAGTTTGTTGTTGAAGCCATATCTTCATTTTTGTGGTTGTTGCTTATCATACAGGTATATTTTAGGGACTGGTTATATTTACACCAACGACTCTATGACATATCCACATTTTATTTTTGTTCATTTTTTCCTGTGACTAGTGACATTTCCGTTGTTATATGTATAGATTCATTCTGGTTAAATTGTTCATATTTTCTGGGAAATAATTCCGCTAGTATTATACTGTATGTTTATAAAATATTTTTGCCAAGTTACCTGGATTTGTTACATTTGGTACATGCCATCAAATGGTGCAATATGTTTTGTTTTATAAATATTATATTCATTTAGATGCCTGTTTTTTGTTTAAAACATTTTTATTTTATTTTATTTTATCTGTTCTTTTCACTAAATAGTACCAGTTGACACAAAAGGACTGTTGAAGCATTGAAATGTTTACTTTTGCCTGTTAAGGTAGTATGAAATATAATGCAAATTATGACTTAAAATGGATCTTAATGACAGATTCACCTGAAATAGGATATTATTTTGGGTTAATGTTTTCAAGCAGTTTTAAAGCTTAGTTGTAAGTTTAAATTGAGACCCATTATAACGGCTTATGGTTATTGAGTTAAGTTAGTTAATACAGAAAGCTATTTTTGTTAAAAGCCGGTAGATTTTAACTAAAATATCCATGAGTTAATGGTGCTATATTGGATCCTGCCATGGACGTTAGCCTTTATTTAAGGTGGATTCAGTCGGGCAAATGTTTGTACAGAGGTGAATGGATACTGCGTTTATGGAAATGAACGTTGTCTTGAAACGATGAGTTTAACAATACTGTCCACTTAATGTAATTGAATTAGTCATGAGAAATCATGGCTTGAATTGACTACCGTCATTTGTCTACAGTAAACCACTGCAATCTTTAACTTAAATTAAAATCAACGCGGATTGTGAGTGATACTCTGGTCTTTTTTATTTATTATTTATTCATTTAAAGAAATCCTTCAGATCTACCCCACTCGGTATCTGTGCATATATTCTTATGTGAGGAGTTTTAATATTTCTCAACCAGACCTCATTTCATCACTTGTTCATTACATTTCTAAATGTTTAAATAAGGACATATAAGATATTTAACAATGTTGTACAACAATCATTGTATGAAGCTCTGATATAAATGTATACATCTTACAAGTTCTTAGATCTTAGAGCTGTTCCACACAAGTTCAATAGAGCGTCGAGGGTCACACAGAGACGGTTCTCTCCTGGGTCTCTCATTGTCCAGCCCTGGAATTACTGATAATAATGTCTGCGTTGTGTGTGATTGATTTCAGTCCTATACAGCACACTGTATAGTTTCATGATAACATCAGATAATATTCTAAATGCAAATCTGTATGATTTTGTCATGAATAAGGGCTTGTTCTGGATTTGGGCTTTTCCATGTGGTAGTATTTGAACAAAGTCACATTTGTCATTTGTCAAGGTCGACTAAGAAGAAGCAATAAGGCCGGTTTGTCATGTGCTTTCAAAAATGTCTTCATTTACAAAGGAACTGAAGCACCCATTCATTGTCAAAGGCAATTACTCAACAACAAAAGTGCCAAATTTACAGTTAATTCCAGCCATTTTTAAATTCATAATAATGTGCCCAGTATCATGCTTTTGTAATGCTGTTGAAGCTCGTCTTAAATCTCGGCAGAAATACTCATGGTCAACTCCTGGCAGTTTCCTGCTGAAATAATGATTCAAAGTAGTGCCTCAGTAGAGGGAAGGTGTAAATGTGTTTAAAATTGCATACAGATTTCAATGTATAGCTATACCACATATAATGAATGGACATACATTTTAAATCATTGATTTAATATTTCAGTAATAAATATTAATAATCTGTGTTTATTGTGATCTTATCACATTTCAGTCAAACCATTGATTGTCACGTAGCAGCAAAGTTCAGGTAAACTCATTATCTACCTCATCAGGTGCACTTTTAATTTAATTAAGCTCCTCCCTCAATAGCATAATCGTGCCAGTCACATGGTCAGATTATGTTAAGATATTAATATGGTATTGAATTAATAATCATATGGTCCTTCAGGCAGATGTTTGTGGAGTGTAACCCCTTTTTACAAGCCAAAATAAGAACCCAATCAATCCCAGCAGGATGTGTATCATTTCTGCTCCACTGAGCTTTCACCCTTAAAAATTAGAGGCCACTTATGACCAAACATAATTAGCAGGATCTGGCACGGGTTCAGAATGAATTAGCTTCAGTGAATTAGAGCACAGTGGTTCCCTGCAGCAGGAAAAATGTAGAACAGTCCTTTTCAGCGCAATATAGAAATAACGTACAGAATCTGAGATATGTGAACAGAAGACCAAGAGCTACAACTGTTTTGGGGAATTTTTATTTTTTGCCTTTATATTAGGCCCTAATGGAGTTTCTTTCATTTGTCAAAAGGAGAAAACCTAAATGGAAGACACTAGGACCAGATCATGGATATCTCACAGATTGTGGATACCTCACAGATCGTGGATATCTCACAGATTGTGGATACCTCACAGATCATGGGTACCTCACAGATCGTGGATACCTCACAGATCGTGGATATCTCGCTTATTTTTTGGGGCAATATTGTTTCAGTTGTTGTTTGGGGTAATGTTGCTACTCTGTTTGACAGTGTTGGAGTTTAATCAGGAAGGGACAGCAGTTTGCAGGTTTTAAGTAAATTCTGTGCAGAACAATTACAGTGAAACAGAGCTAACCGCTGGAAAGTCAGCCAATTAACCGCCACGCCTACTGTTGGTTTGCACAGCCACACAAACTGGCATAAAAGACACCCCAAAGATTAAGCTAATCTGGGAGCCACTTTATGATTGACATCCACGGAGGCCAAAAGAAAGCAAAGTGTGTTTGCGCGCATTAGTGTATTAATTATACGATTTTACAGTTAGCCCAAATGGCATCACAATGACCCATAATGGTGTTACGATGCAATACTGGTCAGGGGCCTCAGAAATGATCATTCTGAAAATGATACGTGATAAAAAATATATATTTCATACTATAATATCGGTCTGCAAATAATTCCTTTGAAAAACTATTATGCAAATAATTTAAGAGACGTATTCCTTGGCATTTCTTTAAAAGAATGTCATTTCAAGTGAATGTCTTTCGTACATTCTTTTCGAAACACTTTGAACTCAAGCAAAAATCTAGAAATACAAACAACAGTTATTTTTATTGTTGGTGATGGAGTTTGGAATGATTTGGAATGGTATATGCCGTTTCTGGTACATGCACGCCGGTATAGGTAGTGTGCGCCTTTCCATTACAAAATAGGTACAGCATCTGGAATGAGTGTCGGTTTAGCTTTTTGCCATTCTCTGGCATTAACATACATCCTCACAAATAGAATGGGTCGGGTGTTTGCTTGTTTTCCCCCTGTCTGATACAGTGTTATTCTTCATAGATGTCCAGTTTCATTGTGATCCACATTCAGCAGCTTAACAGTTAAAACGCTGCCGAACGCGTTGTTTTCTCTTCTGCGTGGGGCTCTGACTTCTGCAGACCGCTATAGTAGGAAGATGGCGACGGAGGGAGCAAACGAGGAGCTGCCTCCTCCGATTCAAACATTGGCAACTCCAGCGATCGGCGGTGAAGCGGTAAGACCTTCGTAGTAAAAGATTAAATAGGAATTCAGTTTAGGTGTGTTTTGAAGGCGCTGCGAGTGTGAAGACATCGCACATTTCCTTATGACGCTCCTATACAGCGGCTTTCAAAAGATTTTTAAAACTGTGTATCAAGCCAGCCAGCCAGACAGCCAGCCAGCCAGACAGCCAGCCAGCCAGCTAGCTAGCGCTATAGGTTCAGTGTGAGAAAAGGTTGAATTTAATAATATGACCTGGTATGGGTATAGTGTTTCAATACGAAAGAAGCATTGTGTGCCTTTAATCATATTCAAGTCAAGATTATATATGCGACATGGTCTTTTCTGTCTTTCGTGTTACATGACAAAATGCAGTTGTTACCATTGATTTTTTTGTAGCTCTGGTATTAGTTTAGTGACTTCAATTTCTTTAAATTAACAAATGCGTACCCTACATTTATTGGACTGCAGAAGAGCTTGTTTTGCGTATTTAAACGTCAGGGCATTGTATACAACGTGACGTGAAATGGTTAAACCTGATGTATGAAGATGTTCTGGAGATGTGTTTTTTAAGGAATGCATTGTCATATTCACGCCCTCCAAAACAATCTCGGTGACACAAAGAATGTACGTGGTTACTTTACGTTTAACGCTTTTGAAGTTTTCATGTCGGAAACTCTCTTCTTTATATTGTGGCATACAACATCAGTGCACGTCACTTCACTAGCTTGAAATGATTGTCTGTGGTCGCAGGACTGCCTTTACTTCTGCTCTAGTCTAATTGTATTAAACTGGGATCTGTAACCGAAATCATTTTCATAACTGTTGTTTTTAATTTTTCAAGTAAGCATGCCTTCAATTTACCGTAATTATTTTCAGATCTTGAATTGTATTGAACAGTGAATTCTTAGAACCGCTGGGTGCAATAGAAATGTTTGTTTCTTCAAACTAATGTAAATACTTGGCTCTGTTTATTTGCTGTCTGCAGGGATGTCTTTCACTAACTGGTTGGAAGTTGCACCATATGTGCCACGACTTGCGCTGTCCTCTTGTGTGATAATAAATTAATCAGCTGTTCTTTGTGAGGTTTCCATGGAACCACTGTATGCCCCCTGCTCCAACACATTACGTTAACGGACCACTCCCCACCCGTAGGACCATTTCTTACTTTGATCACCACAATTATGTGTACCTTTTAAAAATCTTTTGGAACTGGTATTGTCACTTTCTTATTTTCATTTGCCTGATGTTGTATAGGCAACTAAATGTTTTAGGGTTAGGCTTAGGCTTAAATTAGGGTTAGGGTTAAATTGAGGTGTCTTTAAAGGGCATTAGCTGGTTTAACTGTTGAAAGCGCTCCCAGAAGCTTTTAGAAACATGTAGAGAGCATCTGTGTGGTTCATCTGACGCAGATTCCGTTCTCCATCAGTGTTTATTAGGTTGTTGTATGGTCAGGCGAACTTGACTAGGAGTTCTGCTAGCTTAGATTGGTTTGGAAATGAAAAGGTTGGCAATTGTACCAATGCATCTTTCACCACACTTAGGGATGATGAGGAAATATTACCTTTGAGCCACCCATCATTTTACACTCGGTTCAGTGCCGATTTTATTCCCTCTTGACTGCAATGCAAGCCCAGCCCGCAGGCATCTGGGAAGCTGAAAGGCGGCAAGCCGATTTCTGATTCCCTCCCACCCACCCCAGCACGCTCTGCTCGCACAACTGATAAAGGGACACAGTTAGTCAAGCCTTTACCGACTGAGACACTATGATTATTTTGAACCATGACCCAACTGTCCCTTTCAGGAAATTTCAAGACTGGTCCAAGTAAATTGCTCTATGGTAATTGGATAAGCTGAAAGAACAAATGGATCAAGTCTGTGTCTGTTTATACTGTATTTTGTATTTGTTTGCGTCAATCAATCAAACAAATTTTCTGATCAATTTGTAGATGAATGTAGAAGGGAGGTGTTATTGTTATATACACATTTATCTAACATCCTTCATTTCACATCAAAGGTCAGTTTATACCCATAAAAATAACCATGTGTGGGTTCAACAGAAACAGGCTAACTACGGCACAGCCAAAATATCCAAAACAAGTCTGTAGCCGTAGCTCAGACTCAAACCAATCTATTTAGAGAGCCACTTTTTCCACTGGCGGTATTGGAAAGAGGGTGAAATCAATAGATTGACATAAAAGATCAATACCGTGTGCTTAGCCTTCTTTCATGACTGACCACAGCTGAGGTTTTCAATTGAGAAACAACGCAATTCATTTTTTAACATGCATTTCTATCAGCTAGCTTTTAAAAAGAATGCTTTGCTTAAATTCAGGAATAAAAAACGTTTATCAACCTCTGCAAGTTGTCAGATGGAGAACTGAACATATTAGGTAGTAGTTAGTAGGTAGAAGTTATTATTATGCAGAAAAAGCTGTGGAGAGCAGTGAAAATGGACAGAATCTTTGGAGACGGTAGGGAAAGACGTTGACATGGTTTGAAGACCCCAGGGCAATATGAAATATAAGGTGTAAAGTGTATATTAATGTAAGAGGCAGTAAAAGTGGTCTGATCAGTTGTAATTTCCATTGTCCTTGTTGGCAGTCAGTTCCTCCTAAATATCATTGCTTTAATGAGCTAGTTAATTGTAATCTAGTTGCCTCTGGATCTGGTTCAGTTCATTTTTCATTGGAGGAAAATGCCACCTAATCATGTAAGCTATTTATGTTTGAAATATAAGATGTTTTCCATTTTATCTCACGCAGGTGTGTAAGTAAGGTATTCCACAGCAGAATTATACTGAGAACAATTCAGGTTAAGTGCTTTGGTACTTTGAAAGAACCGACTTTGCACTTGTCCATGTCAATACCCAATGTCTTTTGTTTATGTGTTGCAGAAGTGTGAATTTAACATGGATAATCTGAGCCGGCCGGAACTTCTGACTCTGCTCAGTATCATGGAGGGAGAACTGGAGGCCCGAGACCTGGTCATCGAGGCTCTGAGGGTACGTATTGTGATCGACAGACAGGTTCTATCATCGCACGCCAATACTGGGAATCTAGGGTTCCTTTTTGTCTGGCATACAGCTGAAAAATCTCAGATAATTGTGTTTTTTTTTCTCCAAACGAGACACTGCTGTAAATCAGTTTGTGTCTCATGTTGTATTTGTTAGTGGTACAACATCTTACTCACCTCAAAGTATTTTTGTAGTATATAGTAGACTACACTGTGATGCTGTTGAACTGAATTGTCCCTATAAGTTACTTAAAATACTTACTTTTATGTTGTTGTTGTTGTTGTACAACCTCTGTTCTAAAGAGTCTGGAATTACACAAATATTATTCAGATTAAGTATTTAGTGGATGCTAATATTTTATCACAGTTTTTCTTTGAAGTTCACAGTTTGTTGCATGAACCAGCCCAGTTTATATTTGAGATCGCTATGGCAGCGGTACTTTAAGAACAATTTGTATTTAAATAATAATAATAAAATGCAGTGAAAGTTAGTCTTCTCAAAATGAGGGTTATTTTTCACCATTCAGGTCACAAGCCGTGCCAGATATTTCCATGCTCTAGTTTGAGTTCTCCTCTTTTAACTTCTTAATGGATTTTTAATCGGTTCTACTCCTACTTTTTTCTTCTTTTTTGGCCCGTTCTGTCAACAGAAAGACATCTGGAGCGGGGTGGGTTGGTCTCCCTCTCCAGCCATGTTCGCTTCGTTACTATCACCCCCAAACAACCGCGGGCCGGCGCCCCCCCCGGGGGGGGGGGGGGGGGGGACGCGCGGGGGGGGGGGGGGGGGGGGGTGGGGGGCCGGGGGGCGC
>JAOYSI010004181.1:0-11584 GCA_025775065.1 Hiodon alosoides
TTTTAATTTGGAATGCTTTGGGTTTACTGAATCTTTAATGTTTTGTACATTTTTTTTTTTTTTGGTTACAAATCTCGATGTTTAAAATCCCCCCCCCCCCCCCCCCATATTAACCCATCGTGGATGACTGACCACTGGTAGTATGGCATTTATCATTTATTTATTTAAGTAACTGAATACTATTATTATGTTGCAATTGATTTTTTAAATATTTTATTCATTTACTTGGCTCCTCCCATCGTCATTAATTAATTAGTTAAATCGATCTGTTTAAATTTGTTTAATTTGAGTGAGGTATGAATATTTTACACAGAGGAAAATAAGCACAGATCAGTGCTGTGTGCCTGAACTGCAGTGATACGTGGCTTCTGTAAGCAAATCCACGGTGGAGTGAGTATGCCCTGGGCCTGTCACATGCCAAGATTAAGGTCACGGTTTCCCTTCTACACAGACAACAAACCTGGAGCGTGTTGGTGGGGCTTCAACCATAGATGTGACTTAACTTGGTCGTGCGATGTCGGACGATTTAGTTAGCCGCGGTTGGGATTGTGAGACTCCACACTTGGGTAAGCCTCTCATTGTACTCCATTAAAAACACACATGCCCCCTGATTCAAAAACTCCCTGCTGGCACAGCGTTCTCCACAGAGACACTCCCATCCGCTGTACCCAGCAAGCTCATTACTTCCAGAAAGCCCCAAACAATGAAACTTCAAAGTAAAAGACCAGACCTGAATTCCCGCAGCAGTAATGAAAGGGGCGAAAACGCTGTCTCTCAAAATTACAGTTGGACCACTGTGTGTTTAGTGATATGTGTGTTTAGTGATATCCTTCTGCTTTTCTGTGTATCCGGTCTCCGGGAACTGTCTCCTTTTCGGGGCGTAGAATCCGCCCCTTGGCTACACCCCTGGGACCCAGGTAAAACGTACTCATTTCCTTAGAAATCGGTGGTGTCACTGAACTGGGTCTTTTGTCACGGGCGGACCGGGTTTATTAACAGGCGGCCAGGGTTTGTCACAGGCAGCCTGCTGATACCAAAGCGTGGCTGGGGCGGGGCTGGGGCGTGGCCCCCTGAAGCCTGTGATGCAACCGTGGAATGAAAACCGAGCCTCCCTCAGGACATGCACTGCTGTTCCCCATGAGGGCCCATGCATTGCACCATAACCTTAAAACTACTTCTGTACGTCGCTCTGGACAACAGCGTCCGCTAAATGCCAAAGATGTAAATGTAAAAATGGGCATCAAATAAGCCTTGTGATGTGAGGATAGTGTGGGGCCTAAGCCTATCCTATGTGATGTTCACCATTTTGTGTTTCTACAAGTCCACTCGTGTATTGGGGCTATATTACCTCACTTCCTTTACAATCTGAGACCTCGGGTCCTCACCAGCGATTAAAGGAATGGACTGCAGTGGCACATAGAAAGAGGAAAACGCTCTGTGTGTAGTCAGCTAATTGTGGGTAGACATTAATGAGGTCACTGGAGCTGTGAAATGAACAACAAACACGTCTCACCAACTGAAAACAAACATTTCACCAACTGACAACAAAAAACAATTTCAACTGACAACAAACACATCTCACCAAATGAGAACAAATATATTTAATCAACTAACAATGAACACAACATGAAAAACACTGGTTTGGTCTTTCTGTGGTAAATGGTTTGGTCTTTCTGTGGTAAATGGTTTGGTCTTGCTGTAGTAAATGGTTTGGTTTTTCTGTGGTAAATGGTTTGGTTTTTCAGTGGTAAGTGGTTTGGTCTTTCCGTGGTAAATGGTTTGGTCTTGCTGTGGTAAATGGTTTGGTCTTTCTGTGGTAAATGGTTTGGTCTTTCCGTGGTAAGTGGTTTGGTCTTTCCGTGGTAAATGGTTTGGTCTTTCCGTGGTAAATGGTTTGGTCTTTCCGTGGTAAGTGGTTTGGTCTTTCCGTGGTAAATGGTTTGGTCTTTCCATGGTAAGTGGTTTGGTCTTTCCGTGGTAAATGGTTTGGTCTTTCCGTGGTAAGTGGTTTGGTCTTTCCGTGGTAAATGGTTTGGTTTTTCCGTGGTAAATGGTTTGGTCTTTCCGTGGTAAATTTTTTGGTCTTGCTGTAGTAAATGGTTTGGTCTTTCCGTGGTAAATGGTTTGGTCTTTCCGTGGCAAATGGTTTGGTCTTTCCGGGGTAAGTGGTTTATACCAAACACAGCAGAAACATCTGTTGTTATGCTGTGTCTAATGGTGTTGACAATACAAATAATAACATTATTAAATATTAGCTATTAAGAACATAGAAAATGTTTTAATTGTTCTTTAACAACAATAACAACAGTTGAGGAACTGAGGAGGAAACCAATATTATCTTGACCGTGTAACAAACCAATATTATCTTGACCGTGTAACAAACCAATAAATCTCCCATGCTGCCTCTGCGCTTTGCACGCCTCCACACAACCCTATTAGTTTGGTTCTGCCCTCAAGGTCCTCATTAATTTGTTATAATTACGTATGTGTCAGAAATGCCCTCGCCTTCACAGGGGCTGCAGCTAAAGTCTCTCATTCACTGCCTTTTGAATCGAGACGTTGAGCAGGGAGCAACCCAGCCTCGCTTCAGGGCCAAGCCTTGTCTCCGCTAATCCAGAAGTCCCCGAGACGAGAACTTGGCAGTTAAAAAATAAAAAGAATGTCTGAGGACGACTTTGTTGCGTGGCAACAAAGAAAAGTGTTGAGAGTACTCACCTAGACTCAACACGAAAGACTATATATTTTATTTAGTATTTTTGTTCTTGTTTGGGTATCCAATAAAACTGTGAATGCCAACGTCTGAACACCTGTGAAAATCGGTGTGAAGACACGTGGAAGACACCTATATCCACATGCCGTCTTATTTGATTTTCTTCTAAAACGAGAAGTGCTATAAAAAGTGACTATTATTATTATTATTATTATTATTATTATTATTATTATTATTATGATAAATAACATAATAGCAATCTTAATTCATTTTTCTTTAAAGAAATTAACAAAAGACCTTTTAATCTCTTTTGTAAATAATTTGTATTCTAATAATAATTTGCCACTGTATGGCAGCAACACAGCTGAAACAATACCTATTGTCCTATTGCTTTCGCCATAGTAACAAGGCACTCCTGAATGAATCAACAGCAAGGACCAAACTGGCAAAAGTGCAGAGGTGGTTCTGGTTTCCGTTCCACTCAAACGCTTAATAGCTAAATTGGATCGATTATAATGGCCACTTACCGCAGATGACCCAGTGCTCCAGGTACTTCAGCGATTCGCTAGTCGGAGAGATCATGAAAATCAGTAGTATTGTGACACTCCATGAATAGGGTGACCTACACATTAAACCCATTCTCTATGGAAAATGTTTCATACGGCGCTTCTCTTGTTGTACCACAGGGGGGCAGAAGGAGACCGTTATTGACTGATTACGGTAAACGCACAATCCCAATTCACGTCTCTGTCGTCTCTTTTTCTATAATTATATATTTAATTGATCAGGCAGATCCTTTTTCAAATTAATGTGCTCGTCAATAAGTGTCTTCATCACTCATACCGTTGGATTTCTAACTCCTACTGACATAATTGTATTTTCCATTGTCGCGATATTCTTTAAGATTAAACAAATGTCAAAAATGTAAATATCGATTGAACAAAACTATTGAGTATGTGTATCTGTTAATGGCCGTATGTCAGAAGATACGGATTGTGTGTTTTTAATCACGGCATGACTTCAGAGTATTCAGGTGTAGGCCTTCAGTTTGGGGACATGCTGTCGGGTGAAACGGTACCCGAGAGCAGGCGCCCGTTTTCGTCGTCAGTTCCAACTCATGAAATTTACATGAAAACAGAAAGCCGCGCCAAGACGATGACAGAACGGGGCGACGCGTCTGTTCACCCAGCAAGTTCAGATGAGGTCCCAGCGGTGCGAGGTTGTTATGGTGTTTTTAATCTCACCCAGCAGGTAGTAATCCCTTTTACAGCTCGAGCTCCAAACTCCTCTGAGGGTAGATTCGCAGTGGTTTCGCCGCGGAATGCGGCGCTGAGGTTGTGAGTCGAGCTATTGCGGATATAATACCTTGATCACTAATTGTAATTTCCTACGGAACTATAGGCACACATTCTATAATCTATGTGACAATATCTATTTCTCACTGTGGGCATGTTGGGGATTGCAACTGTTGTGGAATTAACCAAATAGCGTAGCGATTGACATATTTCAACACGTACCGCCATGTTTTGGATATTTCGTTTTGTATGTTTTATTTTTCCAAAGCTTACCAACGATTATCTCGTACGAAAGTAATGTGCATCGCTCCCGTTGACACTGGAGTGTGTTGTGCACGCGCGGGATTTAACCGTGCCGCTTTGACTGGGCTTCCATGAACAGTCCGCCAGAGGGCAGAGAGAGGGTTTTAATTGGTAAAACCAAGGGTTGAAAATTGTAGAAACAGAGCGGAAATTTTCCGAGTAGCTGGAGTTCGAAGACCTCTCTCATGTTTTTATATTGTATCTAAATTATTCTGTTATGGATATATTAGACTTTTAACAATTTACAATTTTATGTTTTGTTTTTATTATACCTCTGTAATTGTCTAGCAACTGTAGACGCGTATTTTTTAACCAAATAATCTTGCTTAGTCTGTTAACGAGGGTACTTTTTTCAGTATCAAAACAAAGCAATTATATAGATCTTATATATCCATATTTAATGAAGTTAGGATAGGTTTGAGACGTTTTTAACTTCCCCAGGATATTTGCGAGTCTTTGGCCCAGATAATGACTTGACCTGTCCGTGTTTCTGCACAAATCTCTTACTGTTCACGTTTCAATAAACATTTGTTTGTTTATTGTTTGTGTATCTTTATTTACGTAGCCTAAAATGTTATCTAATTTGTTTGTTTTGTTTTTTTAAATAAAGACATTTCCATCGGTATTTTAGGGATTGTCGCATTCCTTTTCATTAGTGTTTATATAACAAACAGCGTGCAGTTTTTGTTCTCAGTTCTTTGTCCTTGTAGTTTATTTTCAAAGACGGAGCGTCTGTACACTTTGTTGTGCGCGGCGCACGCGGCGACGGCAAACAGCGGACCTCTCCGCAATCAGGAAGTGTTCCGTCTGCGTTCGGCTGTCTCAGTAAACATTTCCTTCCCCCCTCCACAGGCAACCAGCCTCAGTCGGGAATATAATTAGATCGACTCTGATGAATCTAGGCCGTCGTGCTCTCGTCACAACTTTGGTGCATCGCAGAAAATTGTAGCTCCGAGTTAACGAGTAGACCGGTGGCTGTATGCTAAAACGAATAGACTAATATAGTCTAAAATCGAGTGGAATTTTATAGCTATTTTAAGAGTTACTGTTGCTTGTTTTTCTTGTCTTTTTGAAGTTTTTTCCCCCTCTATCTCTCAATCTTTTTTTGCGGCTTTTGCACTCTTTTGCTGGAACAGGAGAAAAAACAGGTGCAGTCATGCTTCCAGTATTCTACAGCGCCTTATCTGTCGGCTTTTGAGGTGCACGAAAAGGCCGGGAAGAAAAACCAAACACAACGTTGTACACAATGTTTTTCTGTGTTAGAGTAGGAACTCTGTGTGAGTGTTGGGGGGTGTTGTGTATAATTATTATATTTATTATCAGGACAAAAGCCCCTGCACAAACACATACGTTGTCATCTCAAAGAACCAGCTGCAGAAAATGTCAAATCTGGAACTTTTTTTTTTTTTTTAAAGATAACTCAAATGAAGTTAAACCCAAACCAGAGCTCGGCCCCAGGCGTGTGCCTTCGTCTGTGGGAAAGTGGAGGTACGCATGAGAAAGCGGTCTTCAGTTCCAAACTTCCTCTTCCCCACAGCACTGTGTGTGGAGGGACAGAGAGGTGAGAGGAAGATTTGCGACCTGAGAACAGACCAGCCTCTTCTGTCTGGAGTGATGTTTAAATGGCAGGATTTTATTCACTGACTGTAAACCTTGACTGTTGTAAACCTTGACGGTTTTATCGTCGGGTGTGTCAAATCTATAGCAGTTTGAGGAACTCCACCGCCAGTCCATCTCCATAAAGACAGCCGCGTTTATTTGTCGTATCATGCGGTAAAAACGGTTGCGCTACTTGTGTGTGGACCTAATGAAAGCAAACCGCAGAATTAAGTGCTGTTATTTTATTCCCTTCGGTTTTGGCACGGTAATGTTAAGTATTTATACTGTTGGAAAGAGCCAGATCGCACTATTTAGGGTCCCTAAGCAGCTAGCACAGGGTTACAACCCATACGGGATTTGAACCAACGACCTACTAGATACAGGGCCAATGCGTTGCCATTAGGCCATCTAATGTCCTCTATTGACCGTACCACTTCCTGTCAGGCCCCCCTCACGCGGACCAAAGTTAACGTCTCGCTGGGGAAGACAGAAATGTGCTGCTGGATCAATGAGCTGTTTTCCTCCACACATCTGAAGGTTGTCTGTCTTAGATCAGTAACCATGCTATTCCCCTCGTTACATTGGGTTTTTTTTTTTTTTCTCTCGACCTGATGCCTGTCTTGGGTTGGAGATATGGAGCATGCTAGTTGCTTAAGGAACTCACCCAGACCTCTAACACACTATTGGAGCTCTAGCCGTCCAGTCCACTGCTTAGGTTCAGCTAAATTCCCTTTGATCTTTCACCGGACGTAAGTGGACCTCCTGCCGCCGGAGGAGAGGGGGTGGGGGTGGGAAGCCGAGGTCAAAGGCAGTGTTCTGCCCCGGCTAATTCCACAGAAAAATGCTGAGCGCTCTGTAATTTGTGGAGAGATTAAAACCCAGGCAACCTTCGCCGCAGCGTCCCGTCCCGTCCCGTCCCGTCTCTTTGGGGTAGAGGCCTAGAAACCAAGCCACTGGGCTATTTTTATAGTGGGTTGTGGGGTGGGAGATCCCTTCCTGACCGCAGTCCTTAAATGGAGGGGTTTCTTTTGTTTTGCCTGTGCCTTCTTGTAGTGACTTGGGCCAAGGTAGACAGGCAGTGTGATCGGCCATAGTAATACATATGAACTTAATTATATAATCAAGTTCAACCCAGCGCGATCCTAGCTTAATGAAGCTGTGCTGTGTTAATCACTCTCTCAACAAGCCGTGCGCAGTCAACGTGTCAAAGCATACATAACAAAGGAATCTCACCGATGTGTTTTAAAAGTTCCCTGTACCCTATACCCTGTTTCTCTGTCTCATGTGTGTTTCATTATCCTCCTCCTCTTCCCCTCATTCTACACCATATTATCCTCCTCCACCCTCCTCTGATTCTACACCACATTATCCTCCTCTGATTCTACACCATATTATCCTCCTCCACCATCCTCTGATTCTACACCACATTATCCTCCTCTGATTCTACACCACATTATCCTCCTCTGATTCTACACCATATTATCCTCCTCCACCCTCCTCTGATTCTACACCACATTATCCTCCTCCACCCTCCTCTGATTCTACACCATATTATCCTCCTCCACCCTCCTCTGATTCTACACCACATTATCCTCCTCCTCTTGGCGGGGGTGAGCACAGTACCTAGGGCCTGAGAAGGTTTGGCACAAGTCAGAGGGAACCCTCGGCCTCATCTGTCTCTGTGCTTTCTGCCCATTAGCTCAGGCTTATTTACACTGTCTGCGTGATCTGTTGTCAGTCTTCTCACTTCCCCCCAGGACAGTGGCGTCTCCCCACCTACAGGACACGATTTCCGGTGGGTGGAGAGCTTCCCCTCGAGTCTCCTCACCACCGGAAACATTTCCTGGTCCCTGACCTAAACATTTGTCTTATTGTTAAACCACTCACTGGCCATCAGTAACCAGGCATACCCAAGCAATGCCCAAGGGAAATGCGTGCCAAACCAAAACCCTTGAGTGTCAGCAGCCAGCGGACAAAAAATTCCTGCTAACCCGGTCTCAGTATCGAATCTCTGTCCCTCGACTGACCCCTGCAACGGCTTTGTGTGGGACACAAAGTTTAACACAGGACCTAACACATTTTCTGACGTTGTATAATGACTTGGCACACCGTTACTGTGCGGGATTTTCAGGTACACGTGTGTTCAGCCAGGTACACGTGTGTTCAGCCAGGTACACAGGTGTTCAGCCAGGTACACGTGTGTTCAGCCAGGTACACAAGTGTTCAGTCAGGTACACAAGTGTTCCCGTCCTGTGTTCAGTAACCCCCCCCCTCCCCAACTCAAAGCAGGACTAAGCCACTCTGTGTTGGCAGTGTTCTGACAAAGCCCAATTGTTTGTGTTTTTTTTAATATTTAAACACGATACTGCAGACTTTCCTGGATCCAAAGAGGATAGGGCGGTTGATCAGTTATTTCACATGACATGGCACTGTGTTTGAGCTGGTTTATCCTGTTATTCACTGGTCTGCTACTTATTCCCCTCTCATAAGCCTTTGACAAACACCTCTAACAGAGCATTGTTCGACCAGGCCGCTTGCTCTTTTTTTGTAACAACGGCCAAGGTGTGCATGTGTAACGTAAACCGCACACGGACAGGTGTCGGGTGACCTGGTTGCTCATGCAATGCCGAAATCCGTCGGGGGAATCGGCCCGTCCACTACGGCTACAGTGCTCGGGACAACCCCAATGCCTTGCACCTCATGTCGGGACGGTGGAGTTCTGGAGAAACTCTGGCATATGTGCGGAGCACGGCCTCTTGAACCCTGCAAAGCGCCGCGCATCCTAAACACCTGATGGAGTTTGGTGGTGTCACATCTTCTCCACCGGCAGGTCTGACCCACCGCCCCTCTTCCAGATCTTCAATCTGATCTCCCTTTTCCAGGCTAATGCAACGACTCTTTTACTTAATCAATCTGTTTTATCTCTGGTCGACTGTGTCCAGATGTGTGGGATTTGGGTTGACTGTGTTCAGATGTGTGGGATTTGGGTTGACTTTGTCCAGATGTGTGGGATTTGGGTTGTGTTCAGATGTGTGGGATTTGGGTTGACCGTGTTCAGATGTGTGGGTTTTGGGTTGTGTTCAGATGTGTGGGATTTGGGTTGACCATGTTCAGGTGTGTGGGATTTGGGTTGTGTTCAGATGTGTGGGATTTGGGTTGACTGTGTTCAGATGTGTGGGATTTGGGTTGTGTTCAGATGTGTGGGATTCGGGTTGACTGTGTTCAGATGTGTGGGATTTGGGTTGTGTTCAGATGTGTGGGATTTGGGTTGACTGTGTCCTGATGTGTTGCAGTTATATTCTCGAAAGGCAGAGGGCATTTGTGTTCCTTCTACTCGCACTCCTTCCTCAGACCAAGTGCCAAACTGTTGCTAGGAAACATCATCTTATTCTCTTAAGCGGATATTTTTCGACAATCATTCTATATGGCCCGCTCAAGTCTTTCTGTTACGTGGATAACCAGCTTTGTCTTTGGGCTCTATTCCACGTTCGATGTGCTGGAGAAAACCGGGTCACCTAGGAAGTGTGAATCGTAATGATAGTTCTCCCTAAAAGGTTGTGACTGATGAAACGATTCACATGTTTTACTTAATCCAGTCACACAGCATTCACAGACTGATTCATGAGGTTAACTGAAATAATTCTGACACCCAAGGGTGACAAGGTGGCCACTAAGTGTAAGGAACTAAATGTGTTAGACAGCCAACATGAAAACTTGAAGCAGGATAGCTTATTGCTCCATCAAATGAATGTTACGTTTTTAAAAGTATTTTTTCTGTGATTGGCTGAGCCGAAATCAGGAATGGTTTGTGGTTGTACCTGAGCCTTTAAAGTATATATAAACAGCTGAGTAATTCGGGAAATTTTAAGGAAGTTGTAAATTTGTGCCACGAATTATGGGTGCTGTTGCAGTTCTGTGCGCCTCTGCAGACGGATGTTGTCATACACAAAACAGGAAATCCCCTTCATAAAATCGTCAGGTGGGACGTCTGACGAACGGTGTGATTAACTCACAAATCATGTGGAGCTTCTGCATACCCCAAGGCCTGCTCTTTTTATAGGCTTCCCAAGAGTCAGGATTCGGAAAAAATCATACATGCACACTGAACCACACACATACACACACAGGCACACACACACACACACACACACATACACACACAGGCACACACACACACACACACACTAAAACACACAGAGCCACACACACACACACACACGCGCGCGCACTCACACACACAGACACACACTCACACACACACAGACACAGACACACACACACACACACACTCTCACTCACACACACACACACACACACACAGACATGCATACACAAACAGGCACACACACACACATACACACACAGGCACACACACACACCCACATTACAACACACACACACACACACAATCCCTTAAGCCTTCAATCTGATCTAAAAATGGAAGGAAGAAAAAAAATGTTTTTGGTTTCAGGATATAAACTTGAAATATGCTGACCTAAATGAAAATATTCAGCCATGTTAGGCATCTTAATTTTAAATACAAGAGGTCTGGCTCTCTGATCACCAATCTTTAATAAAGAATTTAAATTCAGCAAAAACCGATCTGCATTATACTTACAGTGATATATTTGCATATACAAATCATTCTATATATGTTTTATCTGTTAATTAAATTTAATTGAATTTACAGGTTGAATTGAAGTTTGTCCGCCTTCAGTTCTTTGTAAAAGGAAAAAAGGCGCTTACTGAAACGTGAAGCGCTGGTATAACATCCCCATCACAAAACCCAGTCAAAATTTACAGCGCTTTAAGGCGGTCTGGAACGCCTTGGCCTACCAGTTTCTACCCCACTGCCCCTGTTTACAGCACAGACAGAGATCCTGCTGTGCCGGCTCCCGCCATTGTTTTGTTCATAATAAAACCCTGACGTTTTCTCCCTCTGAGGGAGAGCGTTGGTGCTTGTGGCCCGCTCGGCAGAAGGCCCGTGCACGGTGCCGGGGCGCCGTGGAGACCGAGGGGTAGGAGCCCCCGGGAGCATCTCCCGCTCACGCTAGCCTCTTTTGTCCGGCCGATCACTGTGCCTCTGTCACCGGCAGGTTCCGCCCCCCATCTGGGCCGGGCACCTTTGAGCGCAGAGGATTTCTAAAGCAACGACCAAAAGCGTTAAAAGCGCTGGGACCCGTCCAGCGCCCCGTTTACTACACAGCTCACGGTGCAGGGGAACAAGGGGGTTGGGGTAAAAGTGTGGGGCAGTTTCTGCAAAGGCACCAGCAGCCTGTTTCCATGCCAACCGAGGCCCAGCTTGGACCCCGGAGAAACAGCTCTTTTTGTTTTCTTGTTTATGTGTCGTTTTTGTTCTGATGAATTGCACAGTGTTTCAGGCTTTGCTGCTGAGAACAAAACCCTATGGGCAGAAGGCCCGGCACTCCCTGCACAGAGCCAGAACCGGGACTGAATGGACCCAAGGGGCCACGGCAGCTTGATGAAAACGTTTCTGTAGCTGATTCAGTTATCACATTCAGTGTTTAAATGGTTAAAACCATATAAAAAGAGAGCACAACAGGAATGGTTATATTATAAACTCACAGCACGAGAGAAAGAGCTTAACAGTATCAGTGCAGTGCTATAGAAAGAGCTTAACAGTATCAGTGCAGTGCTACAGAAAGAGCTTAACAGT
>JAOYSI010004182.1:0-14513 GCA_025775065.1 Hiodon alosoides
TCAATGCTTGGCATCTTTAGTTTTGGCTGCTTGTATTTTCCCTGGGGCATTTCTATTTTCATGCTGGGTCCAGCAATGTCAACATCTACGGTTCCAAAATCTACTCCTGTTTTTCCTGATGGACCCTCTTTCTCTGGTACTTTCATCTCAGCACTCATATCTGGGCCCTCAACTTTTCCTTTTGAGCCTGAAATTCCAAATTTGGGCAGTTTCATAGTGGGCATTTTGAATTTGCTGGGTGAACCCCCAATGTCAATTTCTGCTTTATCCTCTAAGTCTGGAGATTTAATATCCATCTCAGGCCCTTTGACCTCCACACTTCCCTCTGGGAGAGAAACGTCCCCCTTAGGAAGGCTAACATCCATCTCCGGGGCTTTAATATCTGGTTTAGAAAATCCAAACTTGGGAAAGGAAGCTTTCGGTTTCTTTAATTTTAGGTCAATTTCTTTTGTCTCCACCCCTGGTAGTTCTATTTCCCCTTCAACTGAAGGTCCCATCACTTTAACATCAGGTAATGTAGCCTCAAAGTTTGGCTCTGGCAGTGAGATATCCACATCTGGCTTTGATGTACTAATATCCACTGTAGGTCCTTTCACTTTTGGAAATGATATTCCGAATTTGGGCATTTTGAATTTACTTCCTTGTCCCTCAATTTC
The DNA here is from genome assembly GCA_025775065.1 of Hiodon alosoides. Lineage (NCBI taxonomy): Eukaryota > Metazoa > Chordata > Actinopteri > Hiodontiformes > Hiodontidae > Hiodon > Hiodon alosoides. The sequence continues at coordinate 657 of JAOYSI010004182.1, forward strand.
AATTTCTTTACCTTTAATGTCTAAGTCTGCAGCTGGACCCTCAACATCTAAACTGGGGGCTGTGATGTTAACTGAAGGTTCATGTCCTGAGACTTTTAGTTCTGGTCCAGTAAGTTTCAAACCCACCGAAGTTCCATCAACACTGACTTCCGGAGCCTTAATGTCAATGTCTGGCTTCTTCAGAGATATGTCAACGGATGGTAAATTTAGATCTCCAGATAATTTTGGATCTTTTAGCTCAGGTTTTGAGATTCCAAAAGAAGGCATTTTAATATGAGGCATTTGGAACTTTCCTTTCCCTTGTGCTTCAAGTTCCTGACTTCCTGCGATACCTTCAAAAGATGGACCGGTAATTTCAGTTTTTGGCTTAGTCATAGAAACGTCCATTTCAATTTTTGGTGCTTTGACATCTATTTTTTGTCCTAGAGTTTTGGGCAGTGACGTATGAATGTCTGCTGTCCCATATTTTACCTCTGGAACTTCGATGTCCACTGAACTTCCACCAAGACTAACTTTGGGAGTTTTCAGTTCAGTGTCTTGTTCAGATAGAAAAACATCCACTGATGATACAACTAGATCTTCTGAAATTGTGGGAGCTTTAGAGCCAGATTTTGACATCCCAAAAGATGGCATTTTAAAGTGAGGCATCTGAAATTTCTTTCTTTCCCCCGCTTCAATTTCTTGAAATTCAGCTTCTACAGATGGTCTTTTAATCTCAGCATGAAGTGGGTTAATGACATCCTCAAACTCTGGTGTAGATATTTTAGTATCTGCTTTAGGTATTTTGACATCTACTTCTGGGGCTTTAGGTGTCGATACTGACAAATCAATGCTTGGCATCTTTAGTTTTGGCTGCTTGTATTTTCCCTGGGGCATTTCTATTTTCATGCTGGGTCCAGCAATGTCAACATCTACGGTTCCAAAATCCACTCCTGTTTTTCCTGATGGAACCTCTTTCTCTGGTACTTTCATCTCAACACTTATATCTGGGCCCTCAACTTTTCCTTTTGAGCCTGAAATTCCAAATTTGGGCAGTTTCATAGTGGGCATCTTTAATTTGCTTGGTGAACCTCCAATGTCAATGTCTGCTTTATCCTCCATGTCTAGAACTTTAATATCCATCTCTGGCCCTTTGACCTCCACACTTCCCTCTAGGAGAGAAATGTCTTCCTTTGGGAGGCTGACATCTATATCAGGTGCTTTTATATCGGGTTTGGAAAATCCAGTCACGGGTATTGATACTCTTGGCTGCTTTAATTTGAGGTCGACATCCTTTGTTTTTACCTCTGGAAGTTTTACTTCCCCTTCAACTGAAGGTCCCCTCACTTTAACATCAGGTAATGTAGCCACTATCTTTGGATCGTGCAGTGACATATCCACCTCTTGCTCTACGGCAGAAATGTCAAGTCCTGGTCCTTTCACTTTTGGAAATGACATTCCAAATTTGGGCATTTTAAATTGACTTCCTTGTCCCTCAATTTGAACCTCTTTACCCTTGTTGTCCAAGTTTACAACTGGGCCAACAACTTCTACACTTGGGATTTCCACTGAAGGTTTTGGCTCTTCAGCTGTTTGTACAGGTTTTGTAAGTTTCAAATCTATTGAAGTTCCATCAACACTGAATTCTTTAACATCAGTTCCTTTTTTTAATTCAGATAGATTTGTTTCAGCTTGGGTTTTACTCTTTGATCCCTTGAATTTTTCTTCTCCTGGTGTGTAAAGCTTTAGTTCAGATACAATGTCGGTAGATGGTACGTCAAAAACTGGCATTTGGGGTATTTTGAATGTGCCCTGTTTGCTCTCTGAAACCAATGCTTTTTCCTTTGTATCAACATCTAAGACATGTTCTTTCATTTCTATTTTAGGTCCTTTAACGTCTATATTAACATCCGTCTTTGTGATCTGTTGTTGGATATCATGTCCGAAAAGGTTCACTTTTGGCAGCTTAAATACTGGAAGATCAGTCTTGGAAGCAGTGTCTTTAATGTAATCAACATTTGCATCTAACTTTTCAATCTTAGGGATGTTGATGTCTGTCGTCTGGATGTTACCCTCTGATTCCTTGGCTGGTATTCCTGGTATTTCAGTTGTTTCTCGTTTTGGGATTTTGTTTCTGATTTCACCCTCCATCTCTGTGTTTTGTACCTCAGCTTCCATTATTGGGCCTTCAATTTCCACTTTAGTTTTTGAAAAGTCCACTCTTGTCATTGTAATGGATTCATGGAAATCAAGATCAGGAAGTTTGGTCATTGGTAGTTTATATGTGGGACTCTTTTTGTTGATTTCTCCTATTATATTGTTTACATCTGCCTTTGTTATGTGTTCTGAAGCTTCTGTTTTGCTCTCTATAGTTTTAATCTCTATAGAAGATGCTTGTGCAGTGATTACTCCAACGTCTGGTGTCTTTACTGTCACTTCCGGAGTTTGAGGCTCAGAGAAATCTGCTTTCGTATTTATCGTTTTTACATCCGTCTTTGTGATGAGTTGGTGCACATCAAGATCAGGAAGGTCTATTTTTGGCTGTTTAAATGCTGGGAGATCAGTCTTGTTGCTGGCCTCCCTAAAAGCATCAATATGTATCTTCTGAATTTCCAGCGTTGGGACAGATGGATCTATCTTTTCAATTTTAGGCAACTTGATAGTGGCTGCTTGGAGTTTTGCTGCAGATTCCATACCTGGTATCTCAATGTCTTCCCGTTTTGGAAGGTTAGTATTGATGTTGGTGTTTTCTGCCTTGTACAGTTGCCCTCTAGCAAACTCTGCTTTTGGCACATTGACATCCATCTCTGACTTTACAATGGGTTCATGGGCAACAAAGTCACTGAGGTTGACTTTCGGCAGTTTGAATTTTGGGCCTGTCCCCGGTTCTCCCACAATAGCATCAGTGTTCGTCACTGTTGGAACCACTGAAGCTTGAATTTCCAAAGATGGTTCTCTGATGCCCATGTCAGATGCCGTTGTGATGCAAGTGTCCTTTCGGCTGCCAGCTATCTCTGAGGCTCTGTCGTAGGAGAGAGATATTGCAGCTTTAGATCTGTTTATGTCAGAGGAGCTTTCAAGCATACCACCCTCTGATGAGGACAAATCAGGCTTCACTGGACTCTTGACACAAGTCTCCTCTGTTTGGATCGCTGGAACTCCACTTGCTGGGCTCTCCAAGTGCAACTTTGCCTTTCCAATGTCGGCCATTGGACCTCTGGTTCGGATCCCATATCTCTCTAAGTCAGTAATTAGTATGCTTCTCTCTTTCTTCGGTTTTCCAGACTCTATTTTTTGGGATTTCTTGAGAGGGCTCACATTTGACATGTCAAGCAGCAGATCTGATTTTGGCATACTAATGTCAACATCAGCCTTCTCAGCAATAGCTTCACTTTTTTGGTCCGTCTTAACAGTTAGTTCATCTAAATCAATTCTTTGCGTATTGACATCAATGGCGAGCTGACGACCTTTCAGCTCAGTATGCGATATTACATTGGGACTCACCAATATATCCCTTGCTGCTGTGAGATCCAGTGTTCTGTCCCCAGTGGTCGGTGTTTTTAGGGGTTTAGGAGAAGCATTAAATGTCGAGGCCTGAGGGGATTTTGAGAGCCTTTCAGGGCTGGCGCCTTCTTTCTCTTTTCCTTGAATGTTCACCTTCAGTTCAGCTCTCTCTTTTTTTTTCCTCTTCCTTACCTCTGGGGACCCCTTAGTCGAATGCTGTACTTGATCCACGTGAGAGTCTGTGAGGTTGGAGGTTTTCAGTGTCTTGTCCAAGCTGATGAGTTGTGTCTTGTGTTGGCCAAGTTCAGACTCGGAGCTAGTCACACAGGGAAATGTGCGTTCATTTCTTACCCGGGACGTTTCTTTCCTGTCTTTCTCATCTAGGACGATTATATGGGGTGTTTCTCCTAATGTGTTCTCCTGATTTCTTGTAGATTGCAGGTCTGATGCCTCTTCTGATGTCTGTTGTTTTCCCACAATCTCCAAAAGTCCTGACGTCGGTTCAACCTCCTGCTCTGCTGATTTGCTCCTCAGACCTTTCATCTTCAGGCTTGACAGCTTCATCTTTTGCTTCTTAGTTTTTCCCTTGACAGCTTCCTGAGACTTGATGGGTGACTCTGTGTCACTGGTCGCTGGGCTCATTTCCAGCTTCTTCTGCTCTTCTGCCTCTGACGTACTGTGAGACCTTCTGAAATGTGCCTTGCGTCCCCTGCTGAAGGATGGGAATTTTGGCCACGAAATTCTGGCATCGTGTCGTCTCTGTGTCTTGGCACGCCCTCTCTCTGCTGCACTTGATGCCTCCTCCCCCTGAGGAAGAACAGGAATATGAAAAGTGGGGAACACACGAGGAAGTCAACCAGGGAATAGCAATAGTGGTTCTTACAGGACTGACTTCCTGTCGTACATCTTTTGAGCTTTCAGGAGGCGGGACCTCAGGGGGCTTCCGTTTCAAGCAGAACTCCACTTTGTAAGGTTGGGCGTGCTCCAGAATCTGCAGGGCGTCCTCGTATGAGACGTTGTCAAAGTACACCGTGGCACTAAGTATTTGGTCACCTGAAGAAGATTAACACATGAAAGAAACTCTCACAATGAAGCTAGAAAAGGTGTATTTCTGGTAATGTGGGAATGGGAACTGGTTTTGACGGAGAGCCTGTGTATCTGTAAAGATTAACACACAACAAAAGCAAAAGGTCTCTTACCCTCCTTCACGCTGAGATTTCTCGAGGCTGGAGACTCTGCCTTCACTTCCTTAACGAAGATTCCCTCCTTCCCACCTCCGCTGACCACAAGGCCTTCTGCACAGGCCTCCTTCGCTGTTTTCACAATCACGCCTGACTCGAGGCTCTCCGAGTCCTGCAAACGAGGGAGACGTTCAAAGGTGGAAAAACATCACCTGTTCATCATTCACCTGTCAGCCGTCATTTGCTGAACTGCTCTCTGTGCTCGGGGTGAAGCCTGAATTCTCCTGCTCACCTCCGTCTGGCTCATTTTGGCGGTGGAGCACTTTTCAAAGAAGGACCCAAATCCCACCCTCTTTCCTTTTTTGGTGCTGTTGCTCTTGTGGTACGGGTCATATATCTCGTCTTCAGTCTAAACAACATTGAGAAATCAGAGGACTCGCATCGTGTCGGCAGGGCAGACGTGAGATTTCTTAATTATCAGCAAGACAAAGACTTACCTGTTTGTCAATGTCTTTGAACGTCTCTGTATCGGGGAACTCGTTCACTGGAGAGGATCCTTGGGGGCGAGGTCTCTCCCCTTCTAGAAACTCTGGCTGCTCCTCAAACATCTGAGATGGGGGAAAGATTGTGCATACAGAGATAACGCTTGGTATTCTCTGGAATACCTCTGGATGGTTTCTCATATAATGTATGGTAATTCAGGATGAGAACGAGCCGTTTATATGTGTGCAAGACTCACAGAGTCACCCTCGCCATTGGACTCCGGTCCTTTCAGCCTTCTCCCAGCCCCTGTACAGAAACACAACCAGCCAGATTTAATGTGAGCAAATCCACTGGACAGACATGAGTAGCAAAATGTGTTTCCTATGACTTCATGTGAATAAATAACACACACTCACGCATGAATCCCCGGATTACATTGCATTACGTTACACCATACGTTGAAAATTATTTTTTTTTTTAAACACTGAGCCTTCCCGAGTGGCCCAGACGGTAAAGGCGCCAGCCCGAGGCGCATCCTGAGCCCTAGATTCAAACCCTAGATTCAAACCCGGCTCATGTCGTTTACCGACTGTGACTGGGAAAGCACAGCGGAGGTGCACAACGGGCAGTGCACCGCCTACGCAGTGGGCCGGGCGAAATTGGCGGGACTTCTCTCTCAGCTCGTCGCTAACCAGCGCCCCCTATCGGATTGTCGGGAGCCGGAAGGCATGCAGCAAGGTGGAGAGGGACACGTCTCTCCGCCATTGGGTGCTGAATCTCTTGTGCTGGCCGTGTAGCCTGCAGGACTGCAGAAAAGGGATGGGTGGCTTGAAAGTGAGGGAGAGGATGGGAGGAGACTAGTTGTACCTGCTCGTCCTCTCTGTGTGTGGTGGCGGGATTTCTGCCGATCAGTCGAACCACTGCGCCCTCAAGCCCCGCCGGTGTTGGCCTAGCAGGGGCACGTTTGTGTGCCAAGGTCTCTGATCGCCTGCCTAACCTGCTCGTTGCTGCCTCCCTTCAAGCCCTGGCAACCAGGGCGAGTCCCTCGATTGGGCGGAAGAGTTTGTGGGTCAACGCAGTTACGTGGAAAACAGCGATGGTTGGTCTAGGGAGGGGTGCGTTGTTCCTGCAGCAGAGTTTGAACCGAGGCCAGAAGTCATGACGAGATAAATATACCCATTTCCCGTAACGGAGCGCCCCCCCCCCAAAAAGAGCAAGCTGAGCCAGATTCTCACTATTGATCCAGCACATCAGCTTCCTGTCATTCAACCAGTAAAGATAATAAAGGGAAAAGTAGGGAAACTGGTCTCTTTAAACATATCTAAATCATCTGTATCGTCCTGTTCTAAATTATTATGCTGCTGCTGCATCGTGATGATTACTTTAGAATGTCAGTCAACCTAAGACAATGACAGGCCAATCCTTTAAACCCACTCTGTGAGTCATTCCACAGATCCTCCCCTGAAACGAGCTCTCAACAAAAAATGCGCTATTGTCTACCTGAAATCATTTTTAAATCATGAGAAGGAGGACGTCTGTCTCTGAAGGGGAATAAGTGTCTCATTGAAAACTGAGGGCGAGATTAGAGAGTAGGCGAGACTAGGTGAGGTTTAAGATTGTTTTGTTTTTTGCGTGGCTAGATGAAGAATAAGGAACTTACCTGTTATCCACAGTGTCAATGAGTTCACACAACGACAGACGGGAATATCTGAAACCCATTACTGGCATCTGCAGAAATATGATCGCCCATGTGGGATGAGTCAGGAGAGAGGAGAGAGTCGAAACAGGTTGGCGTGTTTTATTACGCTCTTTTATTACGAATTTAAAAACATTTTTTACCAAGATTTAAAACACCTTGGTAGTCCACTCAACTTGCCTTGTTTGCCGTGTGAAATAAGGGAAAATGCCAATATTATAACTGTAACAGGGCTCATCTAAACGCATCTAGCGAAACAAAAGGACTCAAGGTCAGAGGAGCATTGGCTCCCACTGTTAGGTCACAAATGCAGCTCGGTGTGATTCGCCGTCACTGTTCAGCAAAACCAGGCTGGAATCTGTCTGGGCCATGGGGTGAAAGAAACAGACTGTTTGATGTGAGAAGTCTGATCCGCAGTTCACACACAGCTATGTGAGAGATGTAACGGTGGGCGACTCTTGGCACCCAGGGCTAGTCACAGTGAGATCTCCTCTGCTGGCGTGGAGCAATGCTTTCCCTTTCTGTGGTCAAAAACAACTCCTTTGTGACTAAATAAATCCATTAGCCTCTAGCTACTCCCCTCTCCGTCATACCTGATGAGGCCAGCTCTACCCCACATAAAAATTAGGAAACCTTCGTCCTGAACGGAGACAAGCCATTCGTCCCCTTCCAACGCACGGAAGTGCATCACCATTCACCAGGTCATTCAATGAACTTTCTAGTAAAGTGGTTGCCTGAGTAAATCTGTAGCCCATGGCTAAGTTTGAACTATGTCAAAGATGGACAATGTTGTATTAATTGACGAAAAGTGCCCTCTGGCTCTAAGGCAGTGCAGAGAGCACCACATAACTGCACAAAGATACAACAGTGCACGGTATTACAGCACATCCGCCTTCATTAACCTTGAGTCTTTCTGGTTACACCTAACTCAATCAGGCGGGACTGGAATACCCGTCATGTCCAGTAGAGGGCAGCCTGTGACAGGGCTTTTAGGAGAAGAGGCATCTTTGAAGGAGCAAGACTGGAATATCCGTCATGTCCAGCAGAGGGCAGCCTGTGACAGGGCTTTTAGGAGAAGAGGCATCTTTGAAGGAGCAAGACTGGAATACCCGTCATGTCCAGCAGAGGGCAGCCTGTGACAGGGCTTTTAAGAGAAGAGGCATCTTGGAGGGGGACGATTGTCATGTCCAGCAAGGGGCGGCATGTAACTGGACTGCCACACACCTGTCCCGTCCTCCCACTCATTCAGCGGGTCAGCACGACCCCCAGTTGGGACAACAAATTGTTCGCCGATCCACACTGCCTGCTGTCTGAGATGGGGCTGGTATCAGATTCACTTCCTGCTCCTGAAACCTCTCTGGGCGAACAATCAAGCTGTTTGTTTGCAGGTGCCTGTAAAGGCATATGAGGGTGGTGAAAAGAACAAACAGTGAGAAAAGAGGGATTTATTTAGGAATGGACAAGACGGATCTGAGATTGAGACGTGAGGGATTGCACTGCATGACAGGTTAAGGTGAGGTTCAGCAATAGAGGTTAGGGGTGACTCCGCTCCTGCGCAACTTTTTTCACAACATTCCGCATTGGCATACTGCTTCATTAAGGAGTGTTTGGCAAACGTTCTGGGGGGCATCTGTCACCACAGCTGAGTCAAGAGCATTTTGTAAAAACCAACAACAGTATAACCAAAGCTTGCAGCAGTTTCACAGAAACAGATCTGGAAAGCATCAGGCATGTCTCAGAAAAGACAAAAAACGGACAGATCTTTGGCTGTGCTGTCAGTCAATGCCAATAATCAATCTGTGAGTGGAGTAATTTTTTTTATGATAAATGACTTTCTCAGACACATACAGCCCTTCATCAACCTCCATGAAAACCAAACACCTAATGGAAGAACGCTCTCCTCAAACTTCGACCCTGGCCCAACAAATTCAACCCTGGGGCTGTCAGTTCTCATCCCGCACTGAGGACTCACCTGAGTTTGCTGTTGTGTTTGGATCTGTGGAGGATCAACCCCTGTTTCTTTTCTCTCTCCGACCTCCCTTCACTACCAGGGCTGGATATTCAGCCCCCTTGAGTTCCAGTCCTTTTCGCTTTGTGTCACTCCAGAGCCACTCCAGCGCAGGGGAATTCGTCTCACCTGAGGTGAAGGTAGCACTGACAAAAGCAGCTTAAACCGCTAGGCTTTAACAGGTATCTCCGTTCCTCCCTCCCGTCTTTACACGTGAGTCACTGCACAGGAGGCGAGGTGGGGAGCGTGAGAACCCTTCCCACTGCACCCTGCACCATCACCACCAGTGTGAGCCTTTTGTTTTCTTTTTTACCGCTGTTGTCGTTTAAATCTTACACATGTCTACTGGGTGGAGCTTTGACAGAGGAACGAGAAAGGAAAAGTCCTACGGAAGGTTGATAACGTATATCGCAGGCCCAGGACAACATAAACAAGCCTCCCTCTTTTTATATACCCTCGGACCATTCAGACAGCCAGGAAGCTGAAGCAGCCTGGGTTAAAAAACACTAATATTGGAGAGACCAGAGCTGTCCTGGCCTGACATGTGGCACTAGACATGTGGCACTAGACATGTGGCACTAGACATGTGGCACTAAACTAATTATTGGGAATAAATAAGGAGACCTGGCGAGATGAGTATCATTGTCCTCTCCTATTACAAGGAGACCAGATCACAGTAGCATGGTTTACAGTGGCACAGAGACCCGATCACTCTAGCATGGTTTACAGTGGCACAGAGACCCGATCACGCTAGCATGGTTTACAGTGGCACAGAGACCAGATCACTCTAGCATGGTTTACAGTGGCACAGAGAACCGATCACGCTAGCATGGTTTACAGTGGCACAGAGACCAGATCACTCTAGCATGGTTTACAGTGGCACAGAGACCCGATCACTCTAGCATGGTTTACAGTGGCACAGAGACCAGATCACTCTAGCATGGTTTACAGTGGCACAGAGACCAGATCACTCTAGCATGGTTTACAGTGGCACAGAGACCCGATCACGCTAGCATGGTTTACAGTGGCACAGAGACCAGATCACTCTAGCATGGTTTACAGTGGCACAGAGAACCGATCACGCTAGCATGGTTTACAGTGGCACAGAGACCCGATCACGCTAGCTTGATGATGCTTTTCATTGCATCTTTTATCCAAACCAGTAACCAACGCCAGAAACATTCCTCAAAAGATCAATGGTCCTGGTACATTTTTTGCATCCATCTGATGTATAAAATAATGTGTCTCTTGTGTCGTGTCAAAACTACCAATCTATCAGCAGAAAGCCACAATTCTTGCTCTCTTTTGTGATTCAAGTGTGTTTGACTAAGTCTAGCAGATGTAATGTCCATTTGCTGTGCAGTGTTTTCAGCATGACCAGTAGGAATCCAGTAGGAATCCAGTAGGATGTGAGTCCCTCCTTTGTCAAATATTTGCCATGGAGGCGCTGCTCTGAAGTGATAAGAATTTTCTCACTATTATTGAAGCAGGACCTGTATTAGCAAAGCCACAATGAATGTCCTGGGAGAATGTGACCGGGGATGAATGTCCTGTGAGCATGTGACCGGAGATGAATGTCCTGTGAGCATGTGACCGGGGATGAATGTCCTGTGAGCATGTGACCGGGGATGAATGTCCTGTGAGAATGTGACCGGGGATGAATGTCCTGTGTGCATGTGACCGGGGTTGAATGTCCTTTGAGAATGTGACCTGTCAATCAGAAACTTGGACTCAACATGCTTCACTATCCCAATATCTTACACTCACTGTCCGATACACGACTAATTTTGGGGGCTCCACTCGGGGTGTGGTCAGGGCGAACAGAGTCAACGTGAGCATTAACCCACTGCCCACTAGAATGACTTGCCAACACGGCCCCAGCTGGTTAATCTGTTCTGTTAAATCTATCCACCTCCACCCCTACTGCGCACTCAACGCGCCACAACTCCTCTGTAATCTCACCATTATGGTGAGTTTCACAGCAGAAGTAAGACATGACTGGCACCCGAAACCTCACCAGGAGTTCAACGGCGGGTATTTCTCAGCCGCGTAGCACCTGGGTTGATCCCGTTCGGGACCCATTAGCGGCGGTAATGGGATTAATGTCCCGCCAATACAGGGAAGCACAACATTGGTTCCTGCTCATTGGGGTCACAAACACAGGCCGCTTTCACAGAGGTTTGTTTATATCCAAAATATAATTGGATTTCAGTCACAAAACAAAATTGGATTTTCCTCTAGTTGTGTTACAGAACATGGGACCTGGAACCCACATGCTTTCAATATGTAGAGACGTCAATGGATAGAGTGTCAATGTGCCAGGAGGTATCCATCTGAACCGCAATCTGTTCCCACTCAATCTCCCATCCAGAGGGCTGAAGGTGTGCATATGTGTGTGGATATCTGTATGTGTATGATAGTGTGTGTGTGTGTGTGGGTGCGTGTGCGTTTGCATGAGTTTGTTGATATCTGTATGTATACAATAGTGCGTGCATGTGTGTGCACGTCAGTTTGTTGATATCTGTATGTATACGATAGTGCGTGCATGTGTGTGCACGTGAGTTTGTTGATATCTGTATGTATATGATAATTTGTGTGCATGGGTGTTTATATCGGTTTGAGAGTTTGTCTGGGGGGGTGTAGAATAGTGTCTGGTAGACGCGCCACAAAGGCAGCTTTGCCACAAAGACAAGAACAAAAAGCAAATGAAAGGCACATTCAAAATTCTCTGATAAATTACGTTTTTATAAATCAGTGAAATATAAAGTAAAAAAAAGACCGCCTGCTCGGACGCTACCCTCCCTCCCGCTCACTATCCCAGGAGCAGCAGAGAAACCGGTTTAAACCTCAGCTTTCCTAACCGAGTTTTAGAGTCCTGCCTTTGGTTCCTCTCTCCGTTCCTCTGACCACAGGAGGCTCACCGACAGCTCAACGGCAGTGCGGAGGAACGTGTGGTCAGGGACGGTTTTCACTAAAAAAAACCTCTGATCCACACCCCCACTGCTGAAAGGATCAGGTTGAAACTGGATTTCATTCGATACTCCCATGACAGTTGGAGCCAGTCAGACACAATCCTGATTCTCAGCTTCACTCCCTGTGCACACTCAGGGTGTGGAGAGAATCTCTCTTCTTCGAACACGAGTCCCTTTCTCCCAAGAAAACATATATCACAATAAAGCGCTGACTTACTTTAGATAACTTTGAAACCCAAACACCTGCGGAAAACCCAGCTGTAGTTTCAGGACAAATGACTGCGGAAACAGGAAACGTCAGAAAACCCAACCAAAACGAAGAGGACTGCATACAATGCATTCCCGCCCCCAGGTCAGGACGGCCATTCTGCCCGCCAAGGTGAAACTCTTTTTTCACACTTGTTCCATCTGCAGTTGTTAAATGTTTTCTGGCGAACAGTTTGGTCATGAAGGACCACACATTAGCGTACATTCATTGCGACACGACGCCGTGAACCAGAACACAACCCTCCCTTGGTCAGTCTGGTCAGTCAGCGATCACCCTAAACCCTCCGGACCTTGGAGTTTAACGGGAAAAGGTTGAATCGAATCTCGATACTACGGAAAAGGGCGAGCGAGGCCACGTCGTGCTGAGACGCATTATCGTTTTCAAAATAAGACTGGCCAAAAATTCCCTGACCCCTCAAAGGATACATCAAAACAGCGGCTTGGAGATGGGTCCTTTAAGGTTTTATTGGTTAAACGTCATTAGAGCAGACAAAGGGACCTTTTCACTCCCGAGTTGCAGAGGGTTAGTGTTGATGAAAAGGGCTTCGTTGTGCTCGAAAGCCCCCGCTTCGTGCAGACAACCACAAACACGCAGGTTATCCTCAACACCACTGAACACCACACACTGGCGAGCAGAGCATGGGTAAACAAACTGCCTGACAAATAAATATATTTTAAATAACAGCTTAGAGGAGGGAGAGTGCTCAAAGGCACCTGGAGATTTGGCAACATTTTTGCAACTGAAGGCAACAATGTCTAAGTCAAACAGGCTAATCAACATTTCCTGCCTGCTGGCATGCAATGCCTTAGACATTTGGCAACGATTGATTTATCATCACAGGCAACTAACTTCCAGTGACAAAACGCTGGCCACACCCTCGGTAGCATTTTAACTGCCTATGAAGTAAAATACGATCCAAGCACAGGGGTGAAGGACTAAGCACAGGACAGCTCCTTTTGTTTACCATGCCCATCTAACTGAGGACAGAATTGTCTTCTTGGCTGAATTCTAATTACTGTCAAGAGAAGATTAAACACACTCCTGCTGGTTCCACAGGTGACTGCACCGGGTCCGGCCGCATCTCGCTGCTCAGAGCTAAACCTCAGATTTGTTTTGTTGGCATCAAAACGCAACTCCGCCCTGCCATAAAATCTGAACAACTCAAAAAGAAAACGCATTGCTTCATTTAAACACCGGCCTGAAACTGCACAGCACTGAAGAGAAGACCTGTCAAGTGCAAAAGACCACGCCCAAGCAAGCCTGTCTCAGCGTGCAGCTGAACAGCGGCAGGAACACGCCCAGCACCCTGGGGTGGGGGGGAGTAAGGAATAAGCGGGATGCCCACCCGTGCCAGGAGAGCCGTGCCAGTGCGGAAAGGCCAGGTGGAAGCAGTCGCACATGGTGAAGTCCACTCGTGGTCCCGGGGCGGACTCAGGTGCAGTCTCTGGGCTGGACGCTGCAGAATCAGCCTGTCTCCGTTAGCCCTGGCAAGAAGGAGAGGTACAGAGCGAGCGAGAGAGAGAGAGAGAGAGAGAGAGAGAGCGATGTCTGCATCCACGCTCTGAGCAGTCCACACTCAGAACAGCCTCTCTCCTTCTGCCCAGACAGAAGGGAGAGTTACAGAGAGAGAGAGAGAGAGAGAGAGAGAGAGAGAGAGAGAGCAAGAGGGAGAGGGAGAGAGAGAGCGATGTCTGCATCCACGCTTTGAGCAGTCCACACTCAATTGAGGCAGGATGCTCAAGCGAGTAAACGCTGACTCCTGGGGG
>JAOYSI010004183.1:1510-14513 GCA_025775065.1 Hiodon alosoides
AGGGAGTCAGTGACTCAGTGGATCAGTGGCTCAGTGGATCAGTGGCTCAGTGGATCAGTGGATCAGTGGATCAGTGGCTCATGGTGCTGTGGTGCAGCCCTTACCTCCCATCAGGACATCACGACACTCCTGACTGCTGGGAGAGGTGCTGGGCTTGGACAGGGCGCTGGCCACGACCTCCATGATGCACCTCATTACCTGCGGCGACAGACACAAGGTGAGGTGGGCAAGGGCGTCCCATCCCCGCCCCTAATATCTGGCCACTATTTTCACATGTAAAAACATTTTAAAAGACAGCTAAAAGGCAGATAACTAAATAGATAAACATTCAATAGATAGCCACGCATATTTATATTTATATAGAATTCATATGTATACCGATGTAGGTCATGTCATATTCTGGTTGTGACCAGGAGAGCACTGAGGCAGTGCATAGCTTGGGCTGGAGAAGTGCGTTAAGTCAGAAGTGCGTCTCTCTGCTTCACGCTAACAAGCGTCTCCTGTCAGCTTCCCGTGCGCCTGCAGGCTGTCAGTGCCGCGGAGAGGAATGTAGCAGCACATAATGTCTTATCTCCATCACTTTAGAACGCGTCTTGGTTTTCATTTCACTTTCAAATGTCCTCCGACTGCACTCTGCTTATATCATTACTCGCTGATAGCGGCCGCAAGTCGCATATTTCCGATTGCAGATACAGCCACCTTGCAAAAATGTTGCAAGGTATTCATTTATTTTGGCAAAGTCACATTGAATTTGTCCACCTATGAGCAATTGGACACGGCTCACACAGCTCGCTAAAAGACAGTTCTGCGTCACCTTTTGTGCAGCCTTTAGTTGGCATTTGAAACTGAAGGGAAAAGGTTTCCTGTTATTGAATAAGCTTCCAGCATTGTCTATACCAGTCCCCACTTGATTTCAGGTTATTCACAATCAAGGCTGAAAAGAGCCATTGGCCCCAAAGAGAATACACAAAGTGTTCTAGACTCTTCTGTGTCTTTGTGACGCCCTTTGTGAGACATGGAAGGGAAGTGATATTCCCGCAGAAGACAGGAACCAATAAACGGTTATAATGGTGCATCGCAAACCGCCATCTAGGTTTTTGATATTACAGGCCAGCCGACTGTTACCAGGTTGCAATAAAGCACATTTTGTAACGAGAAAACAAGCTAATTTTCTCTCGGTTGGATTCAGGGTGGCAGATGGCTGACCCCAGTAAGCCCGTCCAACCGCCCACCACAGTCATGCTTATTCAGGTTGCCAAACACGCCTGTTTAGCGGGAGATTGGTGTAAAAATAGACGACTGCGCCTAGTGGATGGACCATCTCATTAGACCCAGAAGAGACCCGGCCCGGTCTTCTTTTCATTAATGTAATTTAACACTCTTGTTCTTTTATGCAATTATACCAGCTGTTTTTTTTACTGAAGAAAATCTCTTTAAGTAGAAATTTTCATGCACAGAAAACTATTGTCTATGATAAATATTAGCGATCTGGACCTCGCTTCAGATCTAACCCTAATTTAGTAACAGTGAACTTACCTTGACGTCCTCGTTCCTTGTGTTATCTGACGGCACGGGGTGCGGACGCACTGCGCTCAAGAGGAAGAGTAGATTCAGGTATAAAGAATGAAAAAATGCCACAGAGTAAAACCTCAGTGAAGATATTTCTTCATTTTAAGAGACAAAATAGATTAGTTTGAAACCGTTTTATAAATATTAAAAATATATAATTGCTTGACTTATAGAACCGCTAAAAAAAACTGCTTTGTAGAGCTTAGCTAGAGAAGACTATCTAAACATTTTACCTCATAAATATATCTACATAAACGATCATTTTAAAAATTACTACCTGGATCGTGGCTTTACGTGCTCGTGGCTAATTACATTGTTAATTTCTAAAGACTAAATTCAGCCGACTAAACTTGATCATAAAACATGGTAAGACGAATAGCTAGGCTATATTAACAAAATTTATCTTTCGTTTGCCGCTGTCCTTGGTGCTGACTCAAAGGCTAGCTTTGTGCGAACAAAGTCTTCGTAGTGCATCGTCTCACAAATATAACTGATTTATATAAAGTAAAAGCAAATGTATTTCTAAGAACATTCCCATTTGTCTTACCTGAGATTGCCAATAATGTAAAAATTAAGTATCCTCTGGCGATCATTTTCGCAAATTAAGAACACCCGGTCTTCTCTGAAGTGTTCAACGGTGAGTCTTTGATTAAGTCGATCAGTCGTCTGTAAAAAATAATATGTTTAATGTAAAGATGGGTTATCTCAATTAAAAGTGTATTCCTACTCGTGGGCAGTTGCACTTTCCGTTAACTCTTCACCAGCAACTTTGTGCAGCTACGCTTGCTTTATATAGCTACTGAGAAGGAAGTGACATCATTTCAACCCAAAATAGTTTGTAGGTGTAATTTTTTTAACTGCAAATTCCTACTTTAGTGTAATTTACAGATTGTTACTTCGGACGTAAAGGTCACCTCGTGGTGAATTTCAGGAATAGTCTCTTTGTTCGGGAGCTATTGAAGCGCAAAAATGAACGTCTTGTTGAGTTAGATCTAATAGACGTATAGATGTTATTTAAAGGGGGTTACTATTTGAAATGCTCAAAACTAACGCGTTTATGAGTAAAGTTAGATTAAATCATAAAATTTACATTTCAGCCAAAACTGCAAAGGAAATAAAACAGAATCTTTTTATATTCACCCCAGAGTCAGACTGAAGGCATCTTTGGCAGCAAGCAAGCCTGGAAGTCTTTTTGGATACACCTCTAGGACTCGGGGTATGTACAGCAATTTTCGAATCTTGCCGTAGATTATTGTTAACAACATGATTCAAGTCCAGGCTGAGACTTCTTCTCAAGAGCTTTCACTTCGTCAATGTCTCGCTGAAAGGTGTGATGTTAAACTCCATACGGGATTATAGATGTTAATTATTCCCAGAAATGGCTTGCTTCTCCCCTCTCTGCCAAACAGGCCGGCATGGATATTGTCTCCTATCACAGCCATTTATCTCTTAAGAACTATCAAATGCCCTGTTGATTTACAGAGCCCCCAGGTTCTTCCTTACATGGTGGCTAAAATTGGAGGAACAGCCCGATCTATTATTCTTGGTCTGTTGTTAATCTTGTCTATAATTTCTCCAGAACTCTTCTGTTTTGTCATGTGTATATTTATATTATATATTTACATTATATATTTATACTATATATTTACATTATATATTTACAGTATATATTTATACTATATATTTACATTATACATGTATATTATATATTTATACTATATATTTATACTATATATTTACATTATATATTTACATTATGTGTGGACCCTAGAAGAGTAGCTACTGCATGAACAGTAGCCAATGGGATCCTGATAAATAAATTAAAATCTAGGCAGTGCGGGCTGGTACAATACACCTTCCACTTCTTCTCAATGATATATTTGCAGAGTTTAATTAAGTTCTGTCTTTTTACAACTGTATTCCTCAATAGCTTTGAAAAAGTATTGTTAATTATGGTTGAGTCTTTCCTGGAAATTCACTGCCTGTATGCCTTTACAAGGGTTTGTGCATTCTGACGTGAGCCAATATTACTACAGTCAATTAACTGCTTCTTTAGTAATCATCGTTGTTTTAGCTTGAATTTTTTCATTCAAGTATATTGGTTCAGTCTCTGTTAAGTATAGAACTGTCTTAGCTTTGAACTCACATCGCATTTTTAATTAAGATTACTGCATTGTTGTAAAAACACGTCGCTGTCTGTCCTTTTTCTCACTGATAAAAAAAACAAAAAACCAAGCAAATCAGCTGGGTCTGGTGGTGGGTACAGCTTATTTAAGGCACACGTAGTAACTCTGGAAAACACTGGGCATAGTGAAATATGACCGTCAGAATATACAGCCAAATGAATATGTGGACAGACCCTCATGACCTCTGTTTGTTCTCGTCTCTTACAAGCTGGTTTTGTTCCCATTATTGTGAGGCTGCATAATTAATCGGCTGCTGGCAGGGTGGCCACAGAAACGTTCTTTATTAAGAACGATAAGCAAACATAAAACGCACTTCACTAAATGATGGCCAGTAATACCGGCGGTCTCAAATTTCCTATTTCACCATCTGCAAAAGATTTTAGCGTGTGCGTTGGCTCCCAGGTCACAAAGGCGATTTTGCATCAGTCAGGCGTTCTGTTTGCTCAGCGCCAAGTGGCCACGCCCCTTTTATTACCAGCAGTCTACACCGATGAGCTTCCAGGACTCTCCCGATTGTTCACTTATCTCCGTAAAGCGATACCCTAGGCTCATTCCGTGTACCGTTGCTGCACAAAGTTTGCTAACACACAAGGGCCGGGGGTTTGTTGGCCCATCGCGGTTGGAACAGGTTCCTCAGGGTTTGCTTTGTGCAAGCCTTTTAACTCCAGGCCTTTGTCCTCTTGGTGATCTGAACTTTTAACCCACTCACTAGTTGCCTTATCAATGAACTTTTTAAACTTGCAAACACAATTTACTTAATAGATTATTTATAAGTTCAAAAGTGACATAATTAGATGAACTGCTAAAAGAAATGTGTTTAACATTGGCATGCTCAGTTAAATAAGGCCAGGATAGTGTGATGAAAACTGGACAAACTTTTCTTTAGTCGCTAAAGTCAGGCCACATTGTAATGTATGCTATATCCGACAATCGACCCAAATCTAAACAGGCAATTGAGGAAATGCACTGTGCATTATAGGCAGATCATTTTATTGGTACTTTTAACAGACCTGAAAGTGCTGCAATATGGGCCTTATATTGAGTATAATAAAAGCATCTTGAATCGTAACTAAAAGAAGCTAAATGATCACAAGGGTAAAACTAAAACTTAAAAGGGTCACAGGTCCTGTGTGCCCTCTAGTGTCAGGTTTATAAACTGCAACCATGAAAACTCGTACATCTGGAACCCATCAGCATATCGATAGAGAGAAAGAGAGAGAGAGAGAGAGAGAGAGAGAGAGAGAGAGACAGTGTCTGTATGTAAAGGAGAACAGAAAGCCGGTCATGGAAAACATGGAAAAGGCAAAACGGTGCGTCAGCTTCGGCCAACGAGGTTTAGATCCTGGTTCCAGCTGCGTTGATGGACCTAGCTTTGGGTCTGGTGTAGATGTAGGGATGGTCCTAAAATATTAAAGATCTGAATTGGGCATAGTTGGTCATATCCACTTGAAACTTTAAAAAAACTACTCTGATTATGTCCTCACACGAGAAGCAGGGCGTTTGTTCTACAGGCCGGCCGACGTACCTTGGGAGGACATATGAGCTTAATAGGATCTGTGAAACTCAGGAGCATGAACTTGTCCTCTGGTGGCTGGAACTGAGAGAGGAAAGGAAAGAGACATCAGCATTCATGCAGCAGGCTGACCTTACAGCTGGTTCATCAGTGCTAACGCCGCGTTCAGGACCAACGCAGCGCTCAGGGCCAACGCCGTGCGTTTAGGGCCAACGCAGCGCTCAGGGCCAACGCCGCGCGTTTAGGGCCAACGCAGCGCTCAGGGCCAACGCAGCGCTCAGGGCCAACGCCGCGCTCAGGGCTAACCATGTTGTTCCACAGCCCCTTTGCTAGCTCCTCGTGTCCCTTAATGGTGAAATGGAAGCAGTCGGGCGTGAAGAAGCTCAGGTCAATCTTCCCGTTCTGTGGCAAGGACAAAAAACACCATTCAGCATCATTTGTAGCGTCCTTGTCATTTGTAAGCCCCATCTTGTCTCCGTTAGCGCCGAGGTGTACCGGCAGCCTCGGTGCATCTGCGTTTTTCAGGTAGGGCTGAAGGACCACGGCGAAGTCATCCTTAAAGTAACGATCAGTGTCCAGGAGCTGCTCCAGCCTTCTCTGTGGCGGAAACACAGATAAAGCCCCGCCCCCTCCCATTATTAATGCGCTGCATACAGACAGGCCGAGGCAGGCCTGACGAGCCCTTCCCCTGCCTAAAAGAAAACGGACAAGCGTCTAGACAGACCTGAAATTCAAGGTTGAGCTCCACAATCTCATTTAGCTCGGTGGAGTCTGCGCCTGGGAGCACCAAGCAGGAGCAGAAGGACCTGGGGTCAGAGGAGGGTTCATGAAGCCAATCCCATCTCCAAAGCATGCCTGGAAATTAAGAGCTGAAGACCAGGGTGGCTCACCTCTGTAGAAGGCAGCCAGGGGTGGGCTTCTTCACCTCTCTCAGGGGCTCCATGGGAAAGATCTGGACCACGTTTACGATCATCCTGGGTACCTGTCCTCACATATTTGGCTCTGTCAGCGTGTGCGAAACACCAACATGCAAGGAGGATCATGGGAAGTCTAAAGTCCCATCTGGGGGGGGGCAGGGGACATTGATGTTGAAAAAATTATTTCTGACCTCAGTCACCATACATTCATTCATCATCTCACCTCATTCATTAACATGTCCAAAGACTCTGTCAGGTAATGGATGAAGTTGTCCACAGAGAAAAGGGTCTGTTAAAGGAAAAATAAATAACCCTTTATTTTTATTTTTTTTTAAACATGACAAACCGTTTTATGCGTCTTGGTACATCTTGGCCTGCATCCTAGATCTGTCAGTCAGAACAGAAGAGTTCTGGACAGTCTAATTACACCTTCATGGTTCCAAGGGGCATCTCCCAATATAAAAGACTTGTCGCAGTTGGGAACATGTCATGGTCAAAGATCCGTTTCTCAAACAGAGTGGATCCACGTCTTACTTTGTTTTTGCAGTGATCACAGATGTCATTCATCAAAGATCCGTTTCTCAAACAGAGTGGATCCACATCTTACTTTGTTTTTGCAGTGATCACAGATGTCATTCATCAAAGATCCGTTTCTCAAACAGAGTGGATCCACATCTTACTTTGTTTTTGCAGTAATCACAGATGTCATTCATCCCGATCAGGATCGTAAGCAGCTTCCAGTCCTCCTCAAAGTTCAGGCCCTGAGGTAAAAAAGGTGAAGATGCTGTACCTCAGGACACTCACACTCTCAACATTAAATTGTACTAAGATTATTTCTGACAAATTACAGTGAATGATCGATCCTTACCGGATAGGTTTTGAAAGTATCAATTAGATGCTGGGTCTGATCAGATAAATTTCTGGAAGAGTATAGGATTGCATCAGAAATTCATCAGGCCACCGTGATCCACACATTAGCTTGGATTTTTAGGAAACACAATTTTTTTTTTTAATAAAACAAAAGGCCTGTTGTGTTTGAAGAAGTTAAAATAGAGTTTGCTTGAAGTCCTCAGAACACGTTAGAACTCGTTAGCGAGATTTCAAATGTAACGGTTTCTGTCAAACATGGATTTTTCTTCAGGCCATCAGGAGTCAGACATGCATATAGATATATGTACTGAAAAGGGTTTAAGGGTTTAAGAGTTTTTAAATGAAGCTCTGGCGGATTTTAAACACAGTCTAGAGAACCCTCCCAGAGAATAATAAATACATGGCTTTAAAAGTGACTCCAGGCAAACTGCGTTTGTCTGGGTCAGCTAAATTAGTTATCGGTGGAAAGATTATCGCTATGGAGACTAACAGCACAAGGGGCGGTTTACAACTTAATATTTATCAGTTTAGGAGTTATTAGATCTGTTACTAATTTAACAACAGCCTTCGGCCCCATTCAAGAACATTCCAGCTGATGTGTCCATACGGGCATGTGATCTGGCTCTTACACAGTGTTGCCGCCAGTAACCGCAAGGTTGAAGCCGGTGTCACTGATGGTCGTGGGGCGACCATGAAAGGTCGCCTTTGGGGCTGGGCCCAGAACATTGGGGTTGAAGAGCTTGACAATGTCTATGGCACAAGACCAGAAAATGGGTAAAACAGGAGAAAGCACAGCACTTTTCAAAATAGAAATCTTTCATATAAATGCCTTACTTGCAAGTGTAATGACGTCTTGGTATGTCCTGTAGCCTCCAATACTAAGAGACACACAGAGCGTGAAATTTCACAAGGCAGAGCTAATCTAATCGGGTTTCAGAAGAACACGTTGAGATTAAAGACGTTATGCACTTGAGATTGAATGGCTCGTATTTCTTGGTTTTACATCACATGGGCTAATTATTAACCGGGACCATAGGATAATCATAATTTTCACATATTAGATGTTACACACACACACACACACACGCACACACACACACACACACACACACACACACACACACACACACACTTCAATATTAAAAGCATAAATGGGGCTCCATGGAGTGTGTCTTTATGTAAAGGTATTGCATCCGTGCACAGAAGCATGCATTCATCAGACATAGCAGCAACACATAGCCTATGACATCCAATGGGTTTTGGTTAATTTACAGGACGGACTGTTGTAGTCAGAAGAGAAACGCTCTACCTCCATGAAACATCTCGGTGTTCAACTGGTATTCCGAGGAAGGAGGAGGCGTTGGCAGCAATTGCGGTCTATGGTGGAAAAAATAAAACATAATACTGCACTTCAGTGATTAACTGGTGATTTTCAAAGTGGAATTACACTTTTGGAATGACAGGTGAATTAACCAATAGGCATGCACGGCACTCACTGTCAGCGAATCCCCAAGCGCTGCTATAGCTTTGATGTCGGCTGCCTTCACACGCTCAACTGCAGTAGAGAAGAAGGTGAACTGTACAGAGGCTGAGAAATATCAGACTTGTCCCATCACAACCGCTCCACCAGGATCAATGACCATGAGATATTAAGCCACAGTTTGAGAGCACAGCCTCAAGTACATCACCACTGTTCCAACCCAATGCAACAGGATACACCCCGGTGCAGACACAGACCGCACCCAGCGGACACCACTCACCCGAGGTTGGGACACTGGGAGATGGACTCATGTCCGGACAGAGGAAAGGGGGGTGCTGGAAGCTGCCGGGTTTAATTTCCTCCCTCAGCTCCTGTGGAGGTTAGAAGCAGCAGCGGCGTGTTGCGTTTGTTTAGGACAGCATCAGGAGTCGCTCCACGTGGTCAGCTGTAATCCTGCATCTTCTGCAGCCTCGACAAATATTTATAAATCCACTGATCTATTACAGGAGGATGTGTGCAACACCCTGCGTATCTTTTAAACGCTCTCACGGCACTTCAGCAGACCTGGATGAGGATAACGCGTGACAGCCGGTGACATTGGCAGGTTTGAAGTAAATGAAAAATGGATTGAGGGAGAGCAAAGCGATACCTTTTTCAGAATCTCCTCGCTGTACTGCTTCTTAATATCCTCGTACGCCTGCCGCCAGGCGTTGCCTGAGAGACACGGGAGTCATTACAATCTGCTCCGAATGGTTTCCAAAATGTCCTGTCCGTCAGCAGACAGGGTTCACACTGGGAGCAGCGACATTCCAGGCACTTACCCGGGATAAAGCCAGAGGTGAACACACTCACCAACACGGTGAGTGAAAGCAGCGTCGTCATCACAGTATGATCTCCAGTAAAAGCGCAGAGACAGTGGTGAGGTGCCTACACTTTTGGGGCAGAAAGCAGCTTTATAAGGCGGCCCTTATCGCAGCCTGTAATAACTAAGAGGCAGAGTCTGAAGTTCCTCAAACACTAAAACCTTCACAGGCGAATCCACTGAGGGAATGAATAAAAAAAAACTTTGAGTCTTAACGAACCCAGTGCCATCGGAATGTGTTCATAAATAATTAAATAACATTTCAAAGAATAAATACAAGCAAGAAATATATATTATTTGTAATCTTCTTTCCCGTTTCCTTGCCGAAAATACGATGTTACCGGCTTATCAAAAAAGGACCTTTAAACTTTAGTGTCTTGCAATCTACTCAGAGCTTTGTGACAATTTAATTGCAAATTAGAACAAAAAAAATTGAATAAAAAAGGTATATAGTCTACTATTTTTTGTTAAAATGTGTAGGCTATTACTTACTTATTATAGAAGTAGTAATAATTTACTCTCCGAGGTTCATTCCCGAAACTGCAATATAATTTAAGAAGGAAACTATTAACGAAGGATCTAGCAGTACCGCTATAAACCCAAGTTTCAGTCATACTTACCCATAACATTTCATGCTCGAAATTAACGGCACCTTGCTCTGATATTCTCTTCTTTCTGGTCTGCGATGTATGCCTTATTATCAACTCATCCACTGGGTGGAGTACTTCAACAAATCACAATTAAGCAGAGAGCTATCACAATTCGGTAATGACTCCAACAAATAATTACATTGGTTTACATTTATACTGTCACTAAACACATGATGTTGCTTACTGGCGTAATGCGTCAGTTTTAGCTTGGCTACGTACGCATGCTTTCCAAATCGCCTAATTGGCACAGTAGTTGGCTATGGTTTGGTGATCAAATCTTAAAGTAATTGATAGCCGTCGCAACATATTTGCAATAAGTTATTGTCTGTGAACTCCGGCATTATATTTCCTGAAAAATAAGCGCTCTGGGGATTTTTAGGACAACTACCAAAGCCTTGTGGGGTGCATTTACACCCGAGTGAGTGTGACTTCCTGTTAAAGGTAAACAAATGGAGGCGAAAGCACGGAGCCGTCAAAACACCCAGAAATGTAACCCTAAACGGGGTTTAAAACTTTCAATATGCCTGGACAGAAGAGAAAATACAATGTTAGGTTCCCTCCCGTAAGTAAATCGCTTGAAAACATTTCTGTTTATTTACTAAGTATTGACCTGGTGGTCGTCACTGCGTCTTGCTCTAAACGTGAATGGAACCCGTTACATAAATCCCGATAGTACCAATCGCTATTCTCCAAAGTTTACGCCGCCCCCCCGGTTCTTCTTGAACAGGGTCGTATCAAAAAGATAATGCAGAAGGACATGGAGGTGGGGCGGATTGCAACCGCCGTCCCAGTAATCATTTGTATCCTTCACGATTACTGTAAACCGAGTTTCCTCTCGCTTCCTCGCCGCGAGTCGTGGGTCGGCTAGAATGTACAGCTGCGTGGCTACACCGGTCACGGTGCAGTAATACGAACTGGGTGTAACGCTTATTCCGCTGCGATGCCCCTCCTTGACGCACGCTTTCAGCTAGAGCCTTGGAGATATTTCTGAAGTCTTTCCTGACCAAGACCAGTCAGATAACCCAATCGAAGCACAGCAGGGTCATGTCAATTGGCCACATGTGAGTCTCGTCTGTGTTTAACATGTTTTTGCAGTTGAAAGAACAGCTGACATTAAAGTTTTTATATGCAATTCAAATACGCACTGGGAAAACGTCCATAGTATGCATCAATTTTGAACAATGACATTTTTTGTGTGCTTATTGTTATTAGGAAAGAGTGCATAGAGGCAGAGACGCTCTTTGACTTCCTTAAGAACCTCGTGGAGCAAGCTTCAGTTCCATCACCCCTGAGGGCCGGGCGAGTGAAGGGGAAGTGGTCGGGCCACAGGTGGGGGGCTGGAAGAGGGGGGCGGGTGTTAATGAGAGAGAGAAGAGCAGGATGGGGTTAGTGAGGTGATTGGCCGGGGAGGAGTGGTACTGATTGGGAGAACCCAAGAAATTAACTTTACTGGGGTTTAAGCTGGTCGAGGACTCCCAGGTTTGAAGTCTCTGGGTTTCCTCTGTCGCGGGGTTTAAATTGTCTGGGTTTCCTCTGTCGCGGGTTTAAAGTCTCTGTGTTTCCTCTGTCAGGGGTTTAAGTTGTCTAGGTTTCCTCTGTCAGTGGTTTAAAGCCTCTGGGGGTCCTCTGTCGCGGGTTTAAAGTCTCTGGGTTTCCTCTGTCAGTGGTTTAAAGCCTCTGGGGGTCCTCTGTCGGGGGTTTAAAGTGTCTGGGGTTCTTCTGTCACAAAGCAATAGGAAAGAGCCAAGGAGAAGGTGGCCACATTTCTCTGGCAAAGCAAAGCAACATGAACCAGCAGACAGATCCAGGAGACCCCATGATGAGCCTTTGGACAACCCTGAACACCTAAATGTAGGTATGTGTTAATGTGGTCATATTACATTTTTATCAGTGCCAGGGTATATTGTGTATGTGTCTACAATGGAGCATTCTGTTGCTTGGTAGGTTCTTGTACAGTCAGCACTACATTTCACGTGGCTGTAGTTTCACTGGAGAAATTCCTCTTTAAACAGATCAGGGTTTTCTCTCTGTCTTTTTCTAGGACGTGGGCTCAGAACTGTTCATCTGCCTGGGAGAAAAGTAACGGTCCCCGACTGACCAGGTAAGATATATGCCTAAGACATTCTTCCCGTTCTCAGACACATGCAATACCAATCTGATCCATTGGGGTTGGGTCAGCCCTGTGAATGAGAGATTCTCAAACCCAAATCTGAAAAGTGGTGATTAAAAGGGGACTTGTTTGTTGTACAGTTTCACATGCTCTGCTGCTAGCAACAGTATCCAGGGCAAACCTGTGAGGACAAGGGCAGTGGTGTGAGATCCGTCAGGAACCAAAAGTTTAATTCTTTCTGCTCTTCACTGTGAACCACCACTACGTACGTAATATATTTATATATTCACAGTGCAGCTGGCTTTGATATGAAGTTTGGGGACTGTATTTTGTGTGATGATACAATGCAATATAAAGTCCAGTGTAATATCCAGTAGTCAGTTTTAAAACCCTTAAAAATAATAAAATAGAATATGATTGTTTGTAATGATTATTTTGTATTTGGATGAAAAGGGTATATTGCTGAAAAGTGAGTTTATAATTTATTTTATACTTGTAGATTTGAAGTGAGACCCTAATAGGCCACCAGAATTTAATTTGAGATTTTCTTTAAGCTTAAAATGTGAAAATTTCTGTTTATTTGACATTGGTCTAGCAGTTCATGGTTGGGGCTTAACAAGCACTTTTGTTTTGCATTACTGAGTTTAGAGAAAGATTGGCGAAAGACACAGCGACCCACACATTCAGCTGTACCTTTACACAGCTGTATTTTTACTTTACTCATTCAGTTCTACCTTTTACACAGCTGTATTTTTACTTTACTCATTCAGTTCTACCTTTTACACAGCTGTATTTTTACTTTACACATTCGGTTCTACCTTTTACACAGCTGTATTTTTACTTTAC
>JAOYSI010004184.1:0-14512 GCA_025775065.1 Hiodon alosoides
TTAGTGCATGTGTCAACAATGAAACAATAAACCTATAGTTAATACCACAGTTTATTAGTGGCTGCTTGCAATCTTCTTGTTTCCGACTCATATTTGACCTCTCGACTTTTTGACGGTGCTGATCTGCATAATTATCTTAGTCTTGCAAAGCGGTGGTTGCATCATGACAAATGTCTGCTCCCCCTGCTGTGGTGCCTGTGGGAATGTTGTTGTCTGGTACATTTTCATTCGGTGTGACTGAACGCCCGTCAGCATTATAAGGTAACCGGCTGTTCAGAGGGTGACATATGAGACAAGGGTAGATCATAAAGAGCCTGTGGGGTCTGTGAAATAAAAAGTAAACTGGCAAACCATGGGGGAGGGGGAATAGGCAGTCCTTTTCAAAAGCCGTATTTAGAAAAGGGGAAACCTTTTAGCATTGTTATCAGTAAAATGCAAGTTATTGAGAGATAAGCCTAATACTGAAACAATTCCACAGTATTCCCTGGAAAGCACAGCCCTTTAACCAGACCACACTGATTTAATCTCTTCCTTGTTTGCGTCTGTACAGCTTGGTTTAATCGGCTGACATGTGCATACAGGTTGACTAAGTTTCCAAGCCCAAATTAGTTTTCTTCCTCCAAAGAAGAAATATTTCCATCACACTTTAACAGAAAAGCAACTGAAATGTCACCAAATGTGCAAATCCATAGAAGGTGAACAGGGCATTAAAATGCCTGACATCTTGAAATGGCTGGTTTAAAGTAGTCATTTTAGCGGATGTCGTCTTCACTGTCTCAGGATCAACTGTCCAACGTTAACAAACATACCGTGGTCAGTTAATGATTATAAAGCAACCTTTCAAATCTTCATTCATGTACTTGCACACAGTGTCTGGACAAGAAAACCATTTAGAAGGGTAGAGCAACAGCAAACAAGAACATCTCTACATAATGCTGTCTCTACCATCTAACTCAATACAGGGACATTTATTCATATTATTATATAAGGAATTACAAGTTTTGTTATTTTTTAATTTATGTGTTGGATTTGTACAGGACTAATCAGACTGGAATTGTTCCAGATTTAATTCCACACAAACTGTCTGGTTGGCAGAATTTACCATCAGTGCATTGGGCTAAATATAACCAGGAGAGTTAAATAAGGAAATTTAAAGCTGTCCAGGAAACTTGGTGTAATAGGATCTGGCATGCACGCTCTAAACCTGATAGAGTGTTGTCTGACATCAAGAATACCACAACGGAACAAGTTTTCATTGACACCCTCCCTCCTGGAAATGTATGCTGTTCACAAAGTGTGATATAGTACAGGTCATACATTTTGTTAGTATTTACCCTATAGGTAACATTTGTACTTGAGTACAAAGTAAAAACTACAGTGTACTTGAGAGCACTAAATTAATAGGTTGTCATCATGGAAATCTGGCTCATGCAACAGAAACTTAAAAAATCAGGTATGGAGTCTGATTGTAAACCAGGTTTTTTGGGGTCCAGGCTTGGAGGGGGCCCCTCCCAGGCCATATCTCTTTATTACTGGGGATTTAAAAAAAAAAAAAAGTTTGCCCCAGGCCTAAACATTTTTTGCTTCATCCATGCATGTACTGATCACTTATTTATTGGGGTTTTCTGTTGTTTTTCAACATTAATTAATAAAGGTTGTTTTTTTTTTCCCCTGGTGGATTTATTTATTGTGTTATTTGATTTGTTCTGAGCGACGTGCTGTGTAGATTACTACTCAGTTCTATTTACTAATGCATGCCATGTGTGTGGCTGTGTTGTGAATGAGACGTATTCATTGTTTCTGGCCATGTGACTCATTCTCCCACACACATTTGCTGTTGCCTAGGGTCTTTGCAGTATTTCCAAGGCAACAGTCTCAGTTGAATTGGTTTGGAATTTTCAGGCTGACAGTACTTATTGGGTTTGAAATGCATCCTCTCAGACAGCTTGCCTTTTCACAGACAGAACTTATCTCAGGAACAAGCCTTTAATCCATACCGTAGCTCCCTGGCTAAGCTAACTGAATGGGCATGGCCTCTGTATGCCTTGTATGTCATGGGTGAAAATCAAAAACATAAATGAAGGGTGAGTATCCTGGTGGTAATGAAAATTAAAGCAGCCACTGCCACCATCTCTCATCCTGTGACATTCCTACCTTGCGTGGCTGGCAGTACTTCACTGTCTCCCTGAAATACAGAAACACCCAGGCAGCCTCCGACTGAAATGAGAACCATTTAAAGTGTTTATCCAAAAGACATCCGCATGACTGCTATACAAAATAGAACCATCCTTTAGTGTCATGCCACAAGAAACCCCTAAAAAAAAAATTGTTCCCCTTCAGGCTTTTCACCAAGTGCCACACAGTAGCATGGGAACCCTGGAGTCCAAAACCACAAAACATCGATTTTTAAACAACCTGCCGTAAGCGTTTTTCATTATTCTCACTCTCTTCGGCTGAAAAGCCACTTTATTCCCTGGGAAGAGGGTGCCTCTGGCCATGTTGTACAGCTGCACCACATGACCATGCGTGACCCCCCCCACCCATAAGATATTCCATATGGCCTGTCTTGAAAGACTAGCCTCAACCACGCAGAACTGCTTCTAGGAAGCCTAGACTATCAATACGTCATTGTGATTTCTCAAAGCAGTCTGAGGAACCACATTCGATGACCATCGCCAGTCAACAAGGCGGCTGGTTTCCGCTTGTATTTAAGCTCTGTCAGATACATTTTTTTTTCCCCCAGTAGCTTAAATCACAAAATATATTCTGTAGCACACATCCCTGAGTGAATAAAAGAGGCAACTGTTTCCATTGCCAAGTATCCAGTTGGAAATATGTGTTTATTTATTTATTTAATAGATTTTCTGGGAATCAGAAGCTGCTCATAATCTAAAATAATAAAATATATAAAAATACATTCCAAGTGACATTTTGTAATAAATAAAAATAAGATTATTATATAATTTGTCTCTTATTATTTTCAGTTACATTTCTGAGGGATTCAGGCCAGTTGAATGCATGCAGGGTATGACGACTAATTTTAAAGAGAGCAAAGCGTTAAAGGTAAGGATGCATTAGAATAGCTTTACTAATGCAAAGAAGATTAGTTTATGTGGGTTTTCAAAGCAGTTACTTACCCAACAGCCTCTTGTCAGACGGACATTCTATCTTTCTGCCACTGTCTCCTTCCAAGGTGAAGAGGGAGGTGGAGGAAAATGGGCCAGCTGTTAGTGATGACGAACTGGTGGCCATGTCGGTGCGGGAGCTGAACCAGCACCTGCGCGGGCTGACCAAAGAGGACGCGGTGCGGCTGAAACAGAGGCGGCGGACCCTGAAGAACCGGGGCTACGCGGCCAGCTGCCGGATCAAGCGCGTCACGCAGAAGGAAGAACTGGAGCGGCAGAAGGCAGAGTTGCAAAACGAGGTGGACAAGCTGGCCCGCGAGAACGCCAGCATGAGGCTAGAACTCGGCACCCTGCGCTCCAAGTACGAGGCCCTTCAGTGTTTCGCCCGGACGGTCGCCCGCGGACCCCTGTCACCTGGCAAGGTGGCCACTACCAGTGTCATAACCATTGTCAAGTCCACTAGTCACAACCGGGGCTCCACCCATTTCTCTGCCCCATCCTAGTTGTTAAGGGGCTGGCCTTGCTGTGAGCCTGCAACATTCTCTTTGACCAAGACTTGTCTGCGCTAAGGGGTTGCTTGAAAATTCAGGCAGCTTTTTGTCTAACGCCCCCATGACAATGCTGATTCATTCATGACCTAATTTCATTACTCTTTCTCCCACACACATTACATTATTTGGGCACTGTGCAACAAAATAGCCAGCACCTGCTAGAGCGATTTAAAAAAAAAAAAAAAAAAAGTAACATGGATTGTCAGAGATCATATATTACAATTATTCAAATGATGATGGTTGCAGCAATCGCAATAATAATTTTCACAATACCAACAATATAATATTGGTGTGAAAATGGTGTGAAATGCTAAAGTTGCGTTGCGATTACTTTAAATTAAGAATCCAGTGACGATTGTTATGTAAGTAATAGCATACAGACTAAACCATCGAATCATTAAGGTGTCTGTTTATCTTGGCCATTGGCATGCTGGTCTCCATTGAAGAGGATTTCTCAGTTGACCAGCCTTGATAAATAAGGGTGATTAAATAATGAGAAAGTGACGAGCCTGGTTCAAGTCTGGTTAATACTATACATGATATAACTAAATTACACTAAAGTATGTACTGGGAGCATCTTTTTTATTTATTAAATGATTTTATCTATGTAACGTAGCCAGAGGGAATACATCAGAACCAGCTGTATTGTCATCTTTGAATGGGAATTATGTTTGATGCTCATAACATTTTTTTTATAATTTAAAAGGTATTTTATAATCATGAGCTAGGCTTTCCTAGCCTTCAATGTGGTTAGCAAGAACTAATTTTTGTATTACTTTTTGTAAAGCTGTTATTTCCCCCCCTTCATTCTCAAGTTGTTTGCTATTAATACCATATTGTGGTAGGTAATCCATATTGGATATAGCGACAGCGGGCACTTGCTATTGATAAGTAAATGCATTCCGATTATAAACTGTATATTAGAGAAATTATTCCTTACAGCTGGCCATTCTCACCAGTCTGTCTCGTGAAAGCACAACTGGCAGTGTTATTCATATTGATTTAATATATTCCATGTTGTTATATTTCATTATTGTTATGCAAACCTTAGGATACGGTTTAGAGAATCCTCTAACAAAGGACTGAAATAATAGGCTGACATTGTACTGCGCTTTAAAAGAACATGCACTCAATATTGCACGTTCTTTTAAAGCGCAGCCTGAAGTTAAATAATAAAACTGTAATGATAAGTCCCCATGTGACGGTGTGTATATCATAAATTTCAATTCAAAATACAAAATATGTTCACTAAGTAAAACGACCTGCTGGATATGAAGTCTGTCAACTCAGAAGGGCTATCCAACGCTAGTTGCCAGGGGTTTTAGTTGCTATGGTGACTGAGTGGCATCCCTATCTCAACCTTATTGACTGCTCAGTGATTTTACATCTTAGATGTTATATCTGGGTTATTTTGCATTTGATGACTGCTATAGTAAAATGCAAGTCAAAGGTTTGTTGCTGCTGTAGACCTTGCTGCTATAAGGTCTATTGCATTACTTGTATAGACATTTTGCATTTAAGTTGTTTAATAAATTATGATTATTATTACTATATATGAAATATATATGTATTGGATTAATCAATACAGAATTTCTCTAAACTGCATTTTTGTTTCCTGATTTATAAACACTTTCAAATAACATTTATTCACATTATATCCTGACTTGAAAGTGAGTACGTTCAGCCTTTCCCTTCAAAGTCATTATAAATGTTCAAATAATGTTTATATGAACCCATGTAAAATGATGACCATCTTAATTAATTCGTTAGCATCTGAAATCTTCTTAGTTGCTGGGGATCTTATTTCAATTACTCTGATTCAAAATAGGCATAGTTCCAAAGCATTTATCTAAAATTTGGATCAAGGCAAAGTGCCAATTCCACCCATTGAAGGGCTCCATCTTCAGCTTTGTTTTGCAAAAAGGGACGGCTTTGAATAAGTTGCAGATGCTCATGACAGTCATTTTTTTCTGTATGTGCATATATTATTTGTGTGTAGAAAACTCTTGAAGGGCATAAAGGTTGTCATCAATAACAATTTGGACATTTGGAAATGTTTACAGGAGAGTTGGCAACTCCATTGAGGACTGAAACATCAGCAGTGTTTTTTTTTCTTTTTTTTCCCAATTTAGTAAACCTGGCATGAATAGAAATGCTTTTCCTCTCTGGTTGCAATAGAGGTTGCTATGGCTCCCAATCTTACATCTGTCCTAGATCCATTCTTTTCACCTGCATTTGTTTTCTTGCTCATGTATATGTTTTGTTCTAACAGTAAATCATGTTTTAAACCACAACCCCACCCACCTCAATTTGTTTTCTGAAATTACATCCCTGTGTCTTACTGAGTAGGCCTAGTATGTATTTAACTCTGTTTAACTAACAACTTACTGCAATATAGTTTTTTATTCATTTTTTTTATATCAGATTTGAAAAATATATTCAAGCTTTAATCACAGCCAGTTTAGATAAGTAAACAACGTGTGTGTTTTATGTACATACTGCTCTATTTACACACCCAGTGGCAAGAAAAAATCTAGTTGTGTTGTATTCAATTATACCTAGGAAAGTTGTTCATCAATAATATCAAATTGTGTAATGCTGAGGAGCTCAGGAACTGGAGCTGGAACCTGGATGGAGAGCACTGAACGAGGTGGGGACTGAATTGTTTAATCCACTGTCTGCTGTTTCATTGTGTGATGTGCCTACAGATATTTCATGTTCAACTATATGCTATGTTGTACTGGAATCAGCAAATATGGCTGGATGTGGTTTGAAAGTTTTGTAGTTGGGTACTTTATTCTTTGTGCTGTTTGTAGAACTTATGGCTACCTGGTTAAATTATTTGGAATTCCAAATATACTGTAAATATGTTGTCGTTGTTTTAAAAAAAAAATTAAATATTAAATGTTTTGCTTATTATCCTTTAAACTTGTATAAATACGGTATAATATAAACCCAATTCATCGTGGTGCACATTTCCCTATCGATACAGAAAATGTAATATATCTTTTAAAGTATCCTGCTCTAAAATGAGTCGCCGTATATGTCAGCAACACGGAAACAAGGGTGATGGAATATAATTTTGTTGAATGTAACAAAGTGTAAACATAGACAGAACACAAACTCCAGTGTTTGTTAGGACTTTACCTTTGTCAAAATTGATGTATTTTAAGTAATTCTGGATACATAGCATAATTTAGATTAGATTTAAATCTGCTAATAGAGAAGTGGTTTTGTCAATGTTTGGTTCATTAATTGTTTAGGTTTTTTTTTTTTTGACTGTAGATAAAATGCAGATGAAACATTTTACTAAAAACTTACCTTCCTTCATATTTACCAAAGCAAGATTTTTATTAAACAAAGCGGTCTCTGTGGATTTCCACTACCTCCTTAAGTGTCTAAGGGATTTTCAAATTATTATTTGTAGGATTATTTTCTTTAACCAGTTGTTGGCATTTCCTCTGGCCATGATTCCCAGAACGCTTGAATTTGCTGGCTTATTCATTTTTTATGGCTTTCCACTTCTTTTGTCCTGTCTCTACCTCCATCTGGGAGATTTTATGTGGTACGGACATTAGCCTCCTTTCTGTCCTTTGCCTATTTTCAGCCCTCTGCTTCTGGACTGTAGGATGTGGTTCATTTTCAATATCTCTGAAATTGACTTACCCTTAAGGTCTTTAGTCCTCGCCTTGAGTTTTGTGAGGATTTGACTCCTATCCTGACATGCTCCTCGTAGTGAACTACTATATGTCTAGCTCTTTATAATACTTTTCAATCATGTCCTCCTGCATTACCTATGTTACACCTCCTAGGTGCTCAGTATGGCCTAATTCTGCCTCCCACTTATCCAAAGTTTTTCCACAACACTTTTAACGGGCCAGCACTATCGCTCAATCGTGTTCAGTGACAGGGAAGTTTACATCAGATGAATCCACTAGATGTCACTATATGCATTTACCGGTATTCTTGAAAAGCATCAAGCAATCTAAAATTTGGCTCCTTGAAGAACTGAATATCATGTAAAAAATCTTCTTGACGAATTACTCGTGAGCTTTTTTGGTCTGTATTAGAGCTCTGATTATGGAATATTGGGTGGAATTTTTTTGAAATCCCTGGACTCCTTATGCTCATTAACTTTATTTCAGGTGAGAAACAGCGAGGTAGACTAAACATTATTATCTTAAGCTGTCTGAATCATTTTTGGATAAAATGGCCAATGGTTGTATTTAGAGTTATACACTCTAAATACAACAGTTTACACATGATTAATGTTTTACATTTTAAAATATATCTTGCAGTAAACACTTTCAGTAAAAAGCCAACAGCCGATGAGGGATATTAAAAAATAAATTGTAATTTAATGGTAAAATGCCTTCTCATCTGTTTCAATTTTCTGTCATTAACGTAAGGGACACTCTCCAGCAGGCTGACTTCCATCTCATTCTCTATCACCATCCCCAGGCAATTTATTAGGCTTTCCCCCCCTCTAAAAAATTCCAAATGCAACATTACTGCCCCACAAGCCATCTGTTTAGTGCAGTGTTTTTCTCTCATTTTATAACAGGGGCCATTTTGGCCAATAAGACATTAGCGTAAGGGCCGCCACAAGACAAAATATGATGTGTTTTTGTATTGTCGGGGGGCACGTCATGGGCCACACAGAAGGCCACCTGGGGCCGGCAGTGGCCTGCGGGGCCTTACAATGAAGAACACTGGTTTAGCGTGTGGTGCAGTAACACCTGCACAGTGTCCACAGGGGGGAGACACCTCCTCATTTATTACAGTCTTGCGTATTTCCAGTCTGAAGTACAGTGTTCCAAAATCAGTGAATCACAAAGCCTGTATACACTATGCTTG
Source organism: Hiodon alosoides (assembly GCA_025775065.1). Classification (NCBI taxonomy): domain Eukaryota; kingdom Metazoa; phylum Chordata; class Actinopteri; order Hiodontiformes; family Hiodontidae; genus Hiodon; species Hiodon alosoides. Next base: position 8,534 of record JAOYSI010004184.1, read on the forward strand.
TTTTGTTACTAAGCATAGTTATACGTCATTAAACCTGGGCTAATATAATGTTAAACCACTCTATTGAAGTCTACACTAGTCATACGTTTTGTAAAAATAAATATGTAAACTAATAGGGCTAAGCCCTATGAGCTGTATTCTGTAGGTTTGAATCATCTTATGTTATGTGCTGATTGTAACTGGTGCCTGCTCAGGCCGGGAGTGAAAAGGAATCAGAGGGTCTTTTCTTGATTTGTTGCGAACCAGTGTCTTCTGTCAGTTTCCCTGCAGGCCTGGTTTGCTTCAGTAAAATAAATAACCACTGCTAATATGATAAATGCTAAGTGATCCTAAATTACAGTAATATAGTATGCATGAATAAGTCCATGAGAATAATACTTTTTAATTTAGAATGCAGCTAGCAATAGTTTCTCCCACACCTCCATTGCTGCCAGCACTAACACTATAATCATAAACAAGAAAAAGAGGACACTGTAAATGCGACGCATTTTAGGAGAAGCAAGCTGACATCTCTTGAGCTGCTCTCTAAATTACAAGTTGTTACATGAGCAAGCTAACAATCAGGCAATCAAGTCTTAGTATGCCAAATACACAGCGGTAACTTAGGCTTAATTGTATATTTAAAATTAATTTAAAAGCTCCTCAAATTCTTAATGTTGATTACTACTGGGCTTTATTGTGGGACTGTGTGCACATCACTTGGAATTGGTGCTTGTCATCCTACAAATTTACATATGACTTAAAAGTTTGTAAAATAAAAAGGGGGGGGGGGTTAAGAACTGTATTCTTCCATACATCTGTAAAACATTAATGTAGACTTTAATATTTCAAAACTCAGTGGTGGCTATTAAGTGTTCTTGTTTTTTTTTGTTTTTGTTTTTAGCATAGTAAATTTCCACATGTGACATGTATGGCCTGAGGGGTGCAACCATCTGTGGGAGGGCCCAAAGTGACAGGCATTCATCAAAATCAAGGCAGTTGGTTTCACTAACACATGGGGACCCAAAATAATGAACTCTGGCAGATATCCATTAAAGCACAGAAGACGACAATGTAGAGGTCCATGCCGATTCGAAATACTGGTCCAGGCTATCGGTTCTAAAAATGGGATATAATTATAAATCATAAAATGGGACTCCACAAATGCTTTGGCACTCCATGCTTCTTGTCACACGCACCTTCACTGCACCCTCGGCACAGAAATAACAGAGGACTCAAATGTGATGATAACAGTAGCTGAAAGGTCCTGAGGTGATGTGTGCTGAGGTCCTCATTCGATTCCATTGTGGAGTGTCACTAAAGCTCACAGTGGACTGGTTGGCTGTATTAAATCTCTCAGAGCTTTGTCCTGTTCCCACTGGAAAAGCATGAACAAATGAGGCTGACAAGCCCACTACATGATTTCAGCTAGAAGATATGGTGGGGTTCCAAGTAAAGTATTCACTAGGGACACACTGTGGAAAAAAGCTGTGAAAAACAGTACCCCTTTACAGGAAACTGAACATGCCCTATGGATTCGGACAGTTTCACAAAAAAACTAAAACAAAGAAAAAACTAAGGTAATACTTTCCAGGACTCCAGGACTGAAAATGACCGCATCATCCGGGCAAATAGCAGAAAATCCAATGGTTCAATGTAGCGACTGGCCTATTAACCTTTGGACTGTAGCTGGTGCCCACTGTAGGCCAAAAGGCATCACCATGACGTGATACATTCCAAAGTGTGTCTTGAAAGCTGTAAGGTCCTTAGCCTCTGGAGCAACCGGCACCTGTCAATAACCCTGTGGAGGTGGAGATGAATTTGGCCCTGCCAAATCATCAATATGGGGCATGGGAAAGGGGTCATTTTGAAATGGCATAGATCTAGAAGTCAATGCAGAACTGAATGGCACCGTCCTTATTTTTCACTTGGTCAATTGGGTTGCACCATTCACTGGATGAAGGCTCAATCAACCCCATTTGATTCACCATGTTCAGCTCTTCTTTTAGGACTGGCAGCTTTTTCTCCATGATCCAGTAGCCCTTCTGGTGGGCCGGAGTATTCTCCTTGAGGTGGGCCCAAACAAGCCCCCAACTCTTTCTGCTGAGCTGGAGGAAGCTCTTTCTGCTTTGTTTGTCTTTTTTGGTCTCTTGCGGCTCATACTGTCTCCTAACGTTTTGGGTGCTTTAATTAGCATTAACCACCGATCTCAACTACCCAATCTCTCCTCCTACAAAGACTAAATGAAGTGTATTTATAAAGTGTTGTCACATTCCTGTCTAAAATGGTCTCCTGGATGAAAATACTCTCAAACCACTTTTCATGTTTTGTCAACCAAACTTTGGTGAGTGATGTTGCAGAGCACACATCCACTCATTACACCCAGCGTTACCTTTTTACCGTATTCTCGATGAACAGATGTGAGCATGTTCGGTGACATAGGGCAAAAAAAAGTGCTAAGTGAATATTGTAATAACTGAAAAAAATAATATAAAAATAAAATCCCCTTGCAAATTCACCTTCTATTTCATGAATATAACCCCCCGATTCCAGTAGCTGTCTGCTTTTTTCCAAGTGTTTTTGGGAGTCATCATATAATGATTTGCCTATGTTTCAGGCTCTTACATTTTTGTTTGTGGAAAAAAAAAAAAAAAGTTAAAAAGGCTATTCCAATGTACTAGCAGCTACTGTGGCCATGACCGTTGATTGCACACCAAGCCATGTTTTCAAACAATTTTGATTGGAATTATTTTTTGATAACAGTGCTATTAAAAGTTTAATATCACAATAATACTTTGCACTACCACAAACTATGTTTTTTTTTTTTTTTCAATTCAGGAGAATAAATTACAGGAGTGTAGCCTACTATTCATTATTCAATAATCGAAAGAACAAAATGTGGGTCCTGATCTATATATCTTTATGTGCTTAAGTTAAATGACTATTAACATGCTAGTTATCCAAAACAGCATTGTACTATATTATGTTGACTTGTCTTGTGAGTAATAATGAATTAATTAATTTCTTGGCACCAGTGCCTCTCATTTGCATTATTCTCAGTGCTGCTTATCATTCCCTGGGGTTCTGTTTTGCTACATTGAAAAATAAATTCTGAAAATGTATTTGTTCGAGTATATGCTGTTAGCAATACATCAATAAAGACTTTTCTATTTTGTTTAATTTTTCACCTAGTGGAAGCAAATCACCTTGAAAACGACACAATACCAGTGGTATTGCATTAAAATATTAAGAGGGATTGTAGCTCAAAATAATATGACACGACGAGCTTGCATAAGCTGAATGGCCATCTCAAGAAAGTATCGTGTAACTTGCATTGACAGTACCCAAAAGATCTTTGAATATCAAAATATTTCCGAGCATTCAAGGAACTCATTTAATTATCCCAGCCCTAGAGAAAATAAATAGTGATGAAATGCTATAAAATTATAGTAACATCATTTAGACCAGTCACACAGAAAATCTTAACGATGGCCCTTTGATTAAAGCATTCCCAAAGCGGTTGCTATCAGTTGCACCATAATTTTTGGCGCCTAATTTTCTTCCCTTTGTTTCAGCACTGCACAAAAGCCAGACCTGTTTTGTTCCTCTTAAGAGAGCACTAACACCACTTTGCTTGTGGCAGCAAATTACCTGCACAATCCAATTAAGTTTGATAGACAAACTATTAAAACAAGACACATAGAAGGTATGCAATTAAAACAAGACACAAATAGGCCTTATTTATGCAGGTTTCTTTAGAGAAAAACTTGGAAACTCGGAAAATCACTGCTATGGACCATCTGACATTAATTTAGTTTTTATTCTTCCCAGCCTAGAGAGTTCCTTGCGAATGTTGGCAATGGTAAATGAAAAAAAAAAAAAGAGATATTTATTAATCATACCTGATGGCCTGGTGATAGAAAACCTCTGTTGAATACTCTCCTACACCGAGACATTCACTTTGTTGATGGATGAAAACACAGACAGAGGTGACAACAAAGTGGGAGGAAATAAAAATAGTCAGACCTCATTTCCAGCTTGCCCCCAGCAACAATTCACAGGACTGTCGGACAATTTCCACAGTTCTCACCTTATGGGAGGCCATGTTGCCTTTTAAAAAAATGTATAAACAAACCTCTGGGCCAGAACGGCACCAGCATGAAGAAAATAAAAAGGTGATTCACGGTATTGTTAAACCTCAAAGACAAACAGAATTAGAGATATTGGTTTAGAGATTACTTTATTGTCAGCTCTTTAATATTATCCTGTTATAATTATGCTCATTGATGATTTTTGATGTAAACTGTTCTGTTCTGACTAATTAAATGGCTAACTTGGCTATGTGGCTTACAGGGAAAGTTAGCTAGCTAAACTCATGTGATTTTGATTAGAATGAAAGTTCTTCTGTGTGAAGATAGGTCATGAAGACTGAATCAATCTGGGTGAAGGTTATAGTTACTGATAGGGAAAGCCAAGCATATAGGTAAAACTCATGTTGAAACTGCTACCCAGTTCTGACTATGGGGAAAGTAAGGCCAACACTTTGCCTTAATGCCAGAAAATACTAGAGGCAGCAATAATGTTTGCCCTAAGGGGAGCTGTTATTAACGTCAGCAACTTCTGTCTCATCTGCTCATGGGGAAAACGCTTTTCATTTCAAGCCATTAATACTGCTGCCAGAAGAGCAATGGATTTACAGCTGGTCGAGCTGGTTTTAGCCGATCAACCAGCTACCAGCTACCATGTTCCAAGACACATGGCGAGCTGGTCACCAGCTTGAACTGGTCAAATTAGATTGTTCAGTCCTTGGGAGGAAAAAACTGCTGTAATTTTATATAATAGTAAATCTACTCTCAGAATATTTTACATACATAAAATATCAACGTGCTAAATGCTCCCTAGAGAATACATCATAACTTGAAGTTACTAATACATTATGCTCTTTAATGTAGCTAGCCAGCTTGCAAGATGTGCTTACACAAAGCTACATGATAATGACTTGCCCAATAGCTAAGTACATCAGCTTTAACCAATTTTGCTAATTAGAGTAGATATCTATGTAATGCGGGCGAACTACCTAGCTAGCTAGGTTTGAATGCATTGTTATACAGCAACTCCGTGACAATTAAGGCTAAATGCAATCTTAGAAACCAACTAGCAATCAGGAAACATTACAAAAATTAAGTTTGCATGCATACTCACAAACTTGAACAAAAGTTTAACAAATGACTAACAAATCTTTTTTATTGTGGGTTAATTCACATTTAAACCTATAACCAACAGGTCAATGAGAAATTTAAGTATTTTAACCATGCCACTCTGTGTATGGTGAAGCAATAAGATGTTATTTGCTCACGTGGCAGATCGGCCCTCAGAACAAAGTTAACATCAAAATGCATCAACGAGCTATAATCACAGGTTTTAACACAAATTTCAGGAATGAATAATTCCCCTAAAACAGCAATCCTCTTTCATTCCATATTCATGTTTTATTAAGGCCCATGGCCAAAATTATTTTTATTTATTTATTTTTTTTAAAGGAAATTGATAGAAATGGTTAGCCTTTGTGGCGGGATTTGCCAAGACCTCTACACTAAATTTTTCCTCATTCCATGTAAGAAAATGCTGATGTCAGAGTATAGTTCCTCTTCTTGAATTTTTCAGTTCACTGCTAGTCAGAACACAGAGCAACAAGGGCATGAAATGTATTCATCATCCAACAAGGTGGCCTCAACAAGTCTTCTCATCCAAGAGTCACATAAATCAAACCCCTGAAAAGGAAGGCTCTGCACTGTCTGCGAAATGCCTGCTACGAAATGCCTGCTTTCTTGGTATGGTCTCGGCAATTCTGCCAGGCAAAGCTAAATAGATCCAGCACTGCAGCTATATTCAAGCAGACATGACCGTTATTACACATTTAATCTCACTTGAGTTACGCGGGGGGGGGGGGGGGGGGGGGGGGGGGGGGGGGGGGGGGGGGGGGGGGGGGGGGGGGGGGGG
>JAOYSI010004185.1:0-14511 GCA_025775065.1 Hiodon alosoides
AGGTGACGAATGAAGTATGTTTTTTATATATATATATATATATATATATATATATATATATATTAAAGAGATAAAAGGGTAATAGAATGAATTATTTATGATTGTTAGGCTTGCTTTTATCCCTTTTAATTTCATAAACTTACTTTAAAAATATGCTGTTTTATTCAACAACTCTGCTTAATACCCACTTTTGTACAATTTGTTTATTTTCTGTACATCAATATATAATAAATAAATGTAAAGTGTATTTGCTTGAATATGTACACTGTCTTTTATTTATTTACATTCCTGCTCTAATTCAACCCATTAAGGCTTGTGCGCTATATAGAAAATACGCTATGAACGCCGGTTAATTTTATTAAAACCAGAAAATAACTTTTTATAATAAATATAAATCACATTACCTGCATTGCCCCCTTATTTGGAGCAGCGATGGTGACGGCATACTACCAGCAAAAATGCTCTTGCAAGCCGTTAAGTCTGTTACTGTATAGTCTAGACTTTACGGTAACTCATGGATATCATTGTCGGAAGTACTTCATCGCTACTGACTGTAATAAATGAAACAACGATTACTCTAAACGGAAGGGAAAATTTAACGCTCGTATTATAACTTTGAAGACGATTCTCCAACTTCCTTTAAACACAAACGAGAAAGAGAAATTGTCTGAATTCGGATGAGTTGCACCGACAGTTCAAATGATGGCCGGAAGTGTCAGAGACTTTCAGTCCCAACTCGTCTCCATTATGGAGGTCCTGGTCAACACTGCTATGTGCGAAACAACTAAACTTTTCGAGACATGCGTTTTTCAGTTGCAGCTCGATGTATCCAAAACCAAAGAAGAAAACGAGATGTTGAAATCACAGCTGCAGTCTACACAGAGACTGGGACAGGCCCAAGAAAGAACTGAAGTCGCAAGGAGCAGAAATTGCCACCTTGCTGAAAAATGCTACCAAAGTGAGATACAACGGGTTTATATATTTCGGTAAAATGTAGAATAGCAATTTAGCCACACTGTGTTTGTTTAAAATGTTTAAAATTATATAAGGTTTTCTAACAATTTATTTTTGACATAGGTAAATCGCATGTATTCAGTTTAAATATGTAGCCTGCACTTTAAAACCCACAAATTTAGTGGCTGCACAGACTGATCAACAAGCCTGCTGAGAAGTAGACATGGCCCCTCATATTTTTATATGCATAAGGAGCACCATTGTTTTTTTTTGACCCGCCACTGTGCCTGTCACCATTTCTCCCCAAAACAGAGACCATGGTTGAGCAGTGCGGTAGTCCGTGGCTGGTTAGCAAGACCGCCTGTCACACCGACAAGGACAAAGAGAAAGATTCTACGACTGTGCCAAAACCCATTGTGGCCTTCAAGGACAAAGAGAAAGATGCTTCGACCGTGCCAAAACCCATTGTGGCCTTCAAGGACGAAGGTTCCGAGATGGGCTTAATCATAATCAAGCAGGAGGTAATTCAAAGACACATGGTTCCGCTTCCCCACTGTTATCAATTGACTGCCAGGCCTTAGGTCTTGATATGTCGTTCTCTGTTTCAGGATGACAACACCGCAGAGTATGCACCTGAGATATCGCATCTTCAAAAGGAGAGATGGGAGAAGGTGGCTGTGACACGAAGCCTGCTCTGCGAAACATCTAAAAACAGTGAGACTGAGGTTTCCTGTCGTGGGCCTTAACGGAATATTTCAGAAGTGACAGAATTAGGACCAACTGCAGACTACAGACTAACTATGCATCAGTATTTGTTATTTAGCTCCTTGGCTTATCGCTGGCTCATGGCAAACATCTTCTATGTTGTGTTGTTGTTATGTTGGTTACTAGTTGAATCTGTCTAGTTTACAAAAGTAAAACAAAAGTTTAGTCTATTTACAAAAGCTGAATTCCACCGTTTCCCCACGAAGTCTTAACAATTAAAAAAAAGTTGTTCTGCTGGTCCTCTGTTTGCACTTACCTTACTGCAAGTCATTCTGGATAAGACCGTCTGCAGAGGGAATCAATGTCTCTTAAACACACTATGGCTGGGACCAAAAATGCTAATCGTATTTAACATTTAAGTAAATTGCTTAATAAAACTTACTCTCGTGCTCGACCTTTTCATTGTTATGCCTGATAGTCACCAGTTCCTTATGTCAAAATTTGCCTTTTAGGAGCTGTGAGGGCCACATCCGTCCCCAACGACGGGAAAAGATCTCCCACTGACACATGGGCCACTGTTGCAAATGAAAGAGAGGCCACCACAGGACAAAAAAGGAGAACATCGAACCTCTGTGAAATTGAGTCCCCCTGTAAGGCCGAGGCTGAGACGGTAAACCAGAAATACTGCCTGGCAAGAACCGACACTGAAGACAGTCCTGTGAGAGTCTATGAGCTGGGGCCTGTCTGTACTGGGGAGGACAGTCCTATAGGTATCAATGGACCACTGGCCCATTGGAGTGCAGACCAGGACTCCGGGAATCAGTTCATTCACACCAAAACGCTGTCTACAACTTTCCCAGAAGAGGGCGCTGTTGACACAGTTTTCAGATCGCGTTTGAGATCTCAGTATGCCGACGATGTTTTCAGGGATTTCACCCCTTTCAGACATGCGGCTGAGTCACAGCCCACACAAAGCGCTGGACCAAGAGCCGAAACTGAGGTGTCCCAGACGGGACAGGAAGGATATGACTTTGGTTGCGAGGCACACCAGGATGCACTGAGAAAATTCCCTTACTTTTTGGACGGCGAAAGTCCTGGTTCTGGTGATGCGGTCAACACCCAGCCCTGGGACAGGCAGGCTATGCAGCCACAGGGATTCCCCTTTCAGTGTGGCCAGTGTGGGAGGATCCTTAGTTCAGCCGTGTCTCTCGAAGCCCACCTGAGCCTTCACACCGGAGAGCGACCGTACTCCTGTACTGAGTGCGGGAAAACGTTCCCCACCTCCAGAGGCCTCAATAGACACAGCCAGGTCCACAGCGGGGAGCGGCAGCACCACTGTCTCCAGTGTGGCAAGAGCTTTGTGTATCAGTTTAGCCTCACCAAACACCAGCTCATACATTCGGGGGAGAGGGCGCACGCCTGCAAGCACTGTGACCGGAGCTTCGTTTTCAAGTCGGACCTGACCATACACATGCGCACGCACACGGGGGAGACGCCGCACCGCTGCGGCGTCTGTGGCAAGGAGTTCAAACACAGGCGAGCGCTGAACATGCACCTGCAGGGCCACACCGGGGAGAGGCGGCATGTGTGCGCCCACTGCGGGAAAAGCTTTCTGGACCTGGGCAATTTCAAGAGGCACAAGCGAATTCACACCGGCGAGAAGCCCTACAGCTGCCAGCAGTGCGGCAAGAAGTTCACTCAGTCAGCACACCTGAAGAAACACGTCCTCACTCACAAGTGAGGCCCTTTTCAGCAAAAGTCTCGCAATACGGAATGCTACATACACAGAAAGAGACGTAAAAAGGGAAGTAAAGGGAAGTAATTACTGCTGGTAATCGATACCTGTTCAGTCGCATTCAGTTTTGGTTACTTTTCCTTAAACTCGGATGTGGGAATAACTGACATCAACTCGGCTGAGAATGAAATAAGTCCTTTTCTGTTCCGACTGATTCCTGGAACGCTCAGAATTGTTGTCTTAAGAAAGTGGGTGTGTAAAACAGGTGGTTTTCGGTTTACGGTGTAAAATGTGTTTTTCCCCGTGTTTGACAAAGTTCTGTGTGTATATAAGCTAACTTTGGAAGAGGGAACCTTATGGCAGTCCACATTTCTTTTATTTTTTATTATATATTTTTATTACTTTGCTGCTTGGGAGATTACATTTTTTTTAAATGGAATAAAGTCTAAATAAAACAATAACCATGTCAATGTAATTTAAAGTTTAGTATTTGTAAACAGATGCCATGAACATTAAACATTTTAAATACACTAGTGATTTTTTCTTTTTTCTTTTCAAAATTAGCATTTGGGAATGGTTGCATTTAAATGTGGTTGAAATCTAAAGCCTTAGAGACTTTGGTTTAAAAGCATTTCAATCTCGACCATAATAAACAAACACAGGGTCCACACCATCAGTGGGTACAGCCTTTACAGGCAGTCGTTTTTAAATATGCTTAAGGAGCCAGCCAGCCTTTGCTGGAGGTACATATGCAGAGTCTTCAGGCGCATGCGCCTCACGTCTTACCCCCTGACCGGCTTCCTCGCCTTACCATCCACCGGCACGATTTCAGCGTCGCTGAGGGGGTCGTTGCGACCGATGGCGGCGTACGAGGGGAAGGGGACATTAAGGCCCGCAGAGAGTATGCTGTTGAACGAGGGGCAGCAGTAGGCCGACCACATGTACTCGGGCACCGCCACCCGGTTCTTCATGTAGTGTTTCATCTTGGTGTAAGGCAGCACCCCTGTCACGATGTAGGCCGGCCCAGTGCAGTAGGCTCTTAATCGGTCCCGCACCTCAAGCTCCAGGAGGGCCCACGGCCCACTGTTTGAACCACCCTGCTGTGGGACTACATTGGTGAGGGTGAAGGTGGCCTTCTTGTTCAACGTCTCACAATGGTGCAAGTTTGGACTGAGGTGCCCCTTCGTGTAGGAGGAGTTTTTGTAATCCTGCAGCACAGCCTGGCTCTCGAGCACATTCTGATCCAGTGGGCCAGAGGGGAAGGGCCTCATCTGGCGCCCAGCCCTGGAGTTGGCCAGCTGAGGGGAGAACAAGGAAGCAGAAGAGGATCAGGTCAAGATCAAACCTTTTTATCGCTCTTAACTCTCATTACACATGTAGGGAAGTTTTGTCAAGTTATTATTTTCTTAAACAATCTTACATACACTGATCGAAATGAAGACATCAAAAGTTATTTGGTCTTTTCTTTTTTTTATGACCAGAGAAAAGGGATTAGCTATAACTGTCAATCAGGTGGCAATACTGACTAAGCAAGGGCAGAATGTACTGTTTTTTTAAATCACTGACAGCAAACTGCAGTGTAGAATTAAAACAAAACTTTAAAAATCACTTCATTGAATTCACGAGAGCTCAAGACTACGATCCAAATCCTCTCTTCTCTAAAATTTGAATAAATACTCAATACTCAAACTTTCCTTTTCTTTTCACTGTTGGAGCAAGAACATTTAAGAAAAGGACTGAGTATTACTACAGTATTTTCCTAGCCACTGCTATTGAGCCAAGGTTTCAGATTTCAGGCCTAATTGAAGTTTGAAAGCACACCATGTACATTATTGCAGGTCACGAAGCCTTGAATACTTGATTGCATTTTATGAGGCCATATGTAAATACATTGTGACAGATTACATTTTTTTATTGCAAAATTACTCAAGCTAGCAATTTTACCCTTCATATTTTTTTTTACAGCTGTTACCTGAATCAATTATGGTTGACTACATTTCTCAAGGGTATAGCAATGTGGATACTTAAATTAATTTAAATTAATCAATTGATTAAATTAATCTTGTGTTGAAAAACATTATTGACATTATTTGGTATTTTATAGCTTGCTTATTTGGCAAAATAAATGATTGTTTAGCCTACTGAAGTGTGATCCTTTAGCTGACTCTTGCAGCTATCTAGCAAATCACACTTTAGCAGAAGTTTGATGAGTAATGTGTCTGTCCGTTGTGCTCTCTATCTCACTTCAGCTAAGAAATAAGTAATGCATAAAATGACAAATTCTTCAGGTTTTAAATCTAAATGACAATGTCTTTTTAGCCAATTGTCTCCCAGGTGTTTTCTCAGGGAGGTAAATTCTTACCTGTGGTTCGTACATCCACGGGACTTTCGGCTTCTCTGTGCCCCCATCGGTGAACAGGTATGCAGAGTAGAGGGGGGTTCTGATAGAATTGGCAGATTGGGACGCACTCTTTAATTTCAAGGCCTTTTGGAGGGAAATTCTTGTAGAAGAACTGGAGGCACCGAGAAAAGTTGCCCACCTCTCCCAAGGTGATGCCACAGAGAGTGGCGAGGCCCAGAAACAGGCATGTTTTGGAGGAGAGCGATATTGAGACAAACTGGAGCATCTCAGTCCTTAGCAAGTCTTGCCAAGCTTAGATACCGAACTGACGACTGAAACTCTTTCCCAGGCTTTGACTGTTTCAGTAAAGAGTGTGTCTTATATAGAGGGACGACTTGCAAAATCTACAAACGGGCAGTTTTTACATGGTCTGTTAACCACTTCCCCAGCTTCTGCTTTGCGTATCTTCTTTGCCTGTTCTCCTCACCAATGACTATGGTGACCTCTCTGCTGGGAAACGAGATCTTCTGGTTTACTTCTGCCCCATGGGTTTTTGCAAACTGCTCAAAGTTACAGGAACTGACTATCATAAAAAAGACTACCTTCCTCAGAACTGACCACAGACACAAAACCTGAAGAGGGAAACCGAAAATGTGCTTGTCATTATTTTTTTAGAAAGGAAAGTGCAAAGGACAGCAGAGGAGTAAATTTCAATTTACAATTTTTTTTTTTCTGAATTGATTTTATAATCTTTTAAATAAGTACGCCCTGAGTCGACATGAGGTAGAATTTGTGAGTTTTAAACCAGAGGACCCCTGGATTGGCTAGCAGGCGCCACAGGACAGGCGTTTGGTTCTGTTGTCATCTCCACCTTTGGGGAGTGAGAGAAAGTTTGTTAAATCACACAAGACATGGTAGTGTTGGCCCCAGCTGAATTGGCACTCTCTTTCCATAAAAATCTCCCAGATAAAGATACCTTCAGGGGCAAAGGGGCATGAACACTGAGTTCCACCCAGCTATAGTCCCCTCACCTGAACCAAACAATCTGCCATTGTTCTGAACTGGCAGCAGACCCAAAACAAAAAATAAAATGTGAATTAAACAAACAGCATTATGTACCTAATCACTGGTAGGACTCACAATTTTGTCAAAATAGTGGGTAGGCTTACGTCACAGATCTCAAGCTTTCCCTTATGGTCCATGGCTACAGATTCAAGATATTGTGAAGACATTATCTTGTGATGTGCAGTCCATCAAAACCAACACTGTCAACGAATCGCAAATCATAAGTGTGCAAATAGTCGGCCAGTTAAATTTTTTTAGGGGTTTAAAATTTCAGAGTGCCGCAAGTTCTTTGCCCACCCATTGCCCAAAGGCGTTATTTGAACTGGGCCTCTTATTTTCTGGGGTTTGATCTAATTTTGTGAATCGAAAAACATGTGAAGAATTCCTCACCACGTTGTGACTCAAATCTTCAGAACAGTGAGATAGCTGTGTTGGACGGTCTTTCCATCATAAAGTAGGTTCAGATTGGCTCTCACGGTTGCCCTGGTGGAGAGAAAGAGTGTGACAGAGAGTAAGTGAGAGATGTTGATTGAGAATTAGAGGGAGTGAGTGTACCTGCGTGTTTCAACTTTTTGGGGCTTTAGATTTTTAGAATCAATAAATAAGATCAACAGCAAGTGCCAGCTTAATAGTGAACTCACAGATATAATAGTGAACCAACAGACATAACAGTGAAATAACAGATATATAAAATGTATGGTATAATAGCACATCAAGACATTTAATTTGATTTGATTGTAGGATAATAGTAAGGTGTGGTTTCCCTTTTTAGGTAAAAATGTATGTCCTTTTGGTTTATGACTCTCAACCGTTTAAATCGAACATCAACGAAACACTAGGGTAGTTAAACACGCGGGCGGGGTTGAACCCGTGCTGCACGCGCCCTCTACCCTGCCACCGATCATATGACTTTTGTTACTCAACAACACCCTGTCCGATAGACAGAAGTCTCGTCTTATATTTGTGGCTCACCAGTATGCCAACTTTTGGAGATGGCTTCAGACGATAGAGCTCTTGAAGAGTTGCGCAGCGAATTGACCTGCTCGGTGTGTCTTGAACTTTTCTGTGAACCGGTGATACTCGACTGCGGGCACCACTTTTGCCGTCTCTGCATAACTGAGTGCTGGGGAGCCAAGTCCGAGGAGAGCCCCACTTGCCCACAGTGTCGGAAAGCATGCACCGCCACGCTTCGGCCAAATTCACTGTTGTGCAACGTCGTTGACAGCGTTAGACGGGTTAAGGTGACGGACACGCGTTTATGGGATCCATCGACGGGGCAGATGGAAATAACTCAAAAGCAGTGGCAGGAAAGCCCAGACAGTCGAGGGCGCGATCTTTGCGCGGAACACGAAGAGAAGCTCAAATTATTCTGCGAGGATGACCAGGTCGCCATCTGTCTGGTATGCGGCATGTCCAGAGACCACAAGACGCACAGCGTCATCCCTATCAATGAGGCGTTCGAGAACTACAAGGTAGACCTCATCCACTGTTTTGGAACACAATATCAACGTTTCTTGTTTCTACCGGTAGCCTGTGAAAAGTACAAATCTACACAATTTCTCGTTAGACCGTACCGTTATTAATTCATAATACAATTATATATTTATAATTATATTTAAAAAATATTCGGAAGTGAACCAGGGGTAATGCAAATAAGATGGTCATTATAAAACACGCTTAGTCATATTACTTTACAGTTGCGGGATAATTTAATTCACACTTGAACTGCTCATGCAGAAGAAATCAGCGCGAAAGGATAATAAACATTTTTAATGAACCACTGTCATTTTACCGAAAGATAATAAATTACGAAAATACAGGACTACTTCAATGTAGTTACATGTCAGCACACATTGTGATTATTTTAGCACTGGAAGTTATTTATGTCCGCTACATAGATATTGTTTTTATTGAAAGGCCGAGAAACTGAATTATAGTAAAAACAATATTTATTTGTATACATCAGATTTAAATGTGTTGTACCGAACGTCGCCTCCAGCCTGTTTGTTTGCGCTCCGCAACACCACATTTAACGTTATTCCTCTGGTTCAAGTCTGAGGTTTCCCGGAACAAAATGACTCCCTTTGAAATCAAAACCTTGTGACTGACCAGTTTTTCCCCTAAACAGGCTTTCAGTGTAAGCACAGTCTACGTTCAGAGAGTTAAGGGGAATTTAGCACTTTAGTGTTGCCAGTAGATTCCCAGACTCTGGGATTATAGTTTCCACATTGACCTATGTTTTGAAATAAACCACGGTGGATTCTTTACATATAGCATATCTGTTTTTACTTTTTCCAAAAACAGCTAAAACACCAACAGTAATGCATTTAGATTTATATAAGTATTTTTAAATATATCTTATTGAGGAATTTAAATCAAATCAGTTATTTGAGCGTATCTGTTCTACTTTATCTGGAAAACATGTGAACCACATTACGAATGCACACTTGTTATTCGCTAACACTGACGCCTGTTCCGCTAAAATCTAAATTGAATAATGCCATCTCACGTGCTTGTGTAGCAGAAATTTTGAAAAGTAACATTCCCACAGCTGGTTATAGAGACAGTTTTGAGTAAGCTGATGCCTGTGTACAGCCTGCCAATCTACATCTTTGGATACGGTTGTGTGGTATCTTAAGGCTTGATCTTTTAATTTAGACTGCAAAGTTCAAGTTTCAGCGTAAACCTAAAGGAAATTGTAAGTTTGGAACCGAGACTAGTTGTATAGTGTGAGTGCCGAACCTGTATATCTGAACGGTTGTGCACTGGTTTTAGGAGAAGCTGTCTGCTGCCCTGCACAAGGTACATTTTCAGATGGAGGAGGCTGCTCAATCTCAGACCAAGACCAACGAGAACGTGATGGTGACAAAGGTATAGTGTCCTCCAATCTCAGATGCGTAGATTTGGTGTGGTGGGGTGGGTGGGTGATCTCTCTGTGTGGCCTATCCTCTCTCTGATTCTGCGTCTCTCTGTCGGTTTTTGTCAAGCGACGGGACAGGGGATTAGTTGACGCGCTCATGTTACTTTAAGCAGGGTTATTCAGGGGTAGTGTTTCAACGTTGGACAGTTCCGTTGACATCATTCTCCTGTAATTGGGAACAGATCAATCACTTGATGAGCATGGACATCATCCTTCATTGTGTCAATGTGTAGCATGAGTGGTGAAGTCAGAGGAAGGAGTGAGTCATTATGGGAAATGTCACCAGACTTGGGGTGAGAGGGGGTTTGAGTGCCTGTGCCTGTGGGTAAAACCACAGGCAAGAAGACAACTGTTGCTCAAGTTCCTGAGTGGGCCCACTCTGTTGTAGTGTTTACTCTTAGACCTGGCCCTGCCCAAGAAAAAACTTACCTGAAGAGAATGGGTGAGAGTGAATGTTAAAACCCATAAGATGTGAAAGAAATCCATTGCAAAGTCAAAGTTTTAAACTTAGCATCTGCATTCATTCAACCACACAACTTATTGTTTCTTTCTGCCTTGCGGGTAATAATAACTATAGTTGTCATTATGCATCAAAAATCTGTTCTGTGTGTACTGGCACACTGTGGCCTTATTGATAATGCCTTGGGAAGTGACCATTAGGTAATTAGAAGTGAGTGAATGACAGGAACAATCAGAAATGTTCGCCGATTTGGAGGGGGTGGTCCCACTAAGGTAAAGGTGGGCTTGGAGTAACAGTTGGCTTTGTGTGATGGTATTAGTGCTTTAAAATGTCTCAGGAGCGGATTGGTGCTCTCGAGAATCAGATCACTTGCGAGTTCCGGCAGCTGCGTGACTTCCTGGACCGCGAGGAAGATGAGGTGAAGTGCCGTCTGAGCAGGGAGAAGGAGCAGAGTCTGAGCACGCTGGGGGACACCCTCAGGCGTACCTCCGCACAGATCGGCCGACTGGAGCGCACTGCGGAAGAGTTACAGCTCAAACTGAGAGAGGAGAACCCCGCACTGCTGATGGTGAGAGATGGCGCAAAGAAAGGGGGAGAGCGTGCCGTGAGGATGGAGGGGGGGAAGAAAGATGGAGGGGGAATGAAAGTTCCAGTTCCTGGAGTGCAGCCCTAAAGATTTTCAAGTTTTCTACAAATAGTAGAACACAAAGTACCTTGAGCACTTGCTCATCAGCATACATTTAGTATAATAACTAATACAGTTTATTGGGATCTGAGTGTAACCAAGAACCATCTCTGACACTCGGGACCAGGGCTGCCTATTCCTGTTCTGCACCTTCATAGGAATCTTAATGAGGTTCATTTAATTCTTTAAAAAGCCACATCCGGAAGAAAAGCGGAAAAAAAAAGATATATTTTTATTTTTAAAATAGCTATTCAAGCCTCTTCTAATTTGTTTACAGGGAATCAAGGATTTCATCTGCAGGTAAGTTTGATTCTGTTGCATACATGTTGATTCTGTTACACATATGCTGTCCTTTATACTGACTTGTGATTCATGATTTATGATAGCATTGGACAGCACCTGACATTTCTCCACTTCCCTTTCTCCACAGCACAGAGGCAGTGTTCGATCCTCCCCAGGAGACATCCACTGATCTGCAGGAAGGGCAGTTTGTGGGGCCGCTGCAGTACCGGTTGTGGAGGAAGATGAGTTCCATCCTGGATCCAGGTATAAGGCTGGAGCGATAACCCCAGACATTCTCCAAGAGATATGAATATGATTGCTAGATTTTTCTTTGGACTTTTGTGTGATTCCCAGCTCCCACAGCCATGACCCTGGACCCCGACACTGCCTACCCTCGGCTGACAGTATCCCCCTGCCGTACCAGCGTGAGCGTGGGCGAGATCCAGCCCAACCTCCCCAATAACCCGGAGCGCTTCACACGCTACAACATTGTGCTGGGCTCCGAGGGCTTTGCCTCCGGCCGTCACTACTGGGAGGTGGAGGTTGGGGAGAAGATTGCCTGGGGCCTGGGCGTGGCCGCCGAGTCCGTCAACAGGAAGGAGGAGATCAGCCTCTGCCCTGAGGACGGCTTCTGGACGCTTGTACTGCGTAACGGGAACGAGTACGAGGCCTGTACATCTGCTGAGAACCTGCTCAGCCTTCCCAGGAGGCCACAGCGCATCGGCGTCTACCTAGACTACGCCCGCGGGCAGGTGGCGTTTTATGATGCCGGTGACATGAGCCACCTTTACACCTTCTCCGACACCTTCACAGAGAAGGTGTACCCCTACTTCAACCCCTGGCCCATCATCAATAGCAGGAACAGGGAGCCTCTGACTATCATCGCCCTGTCGCTGTGACAAAAGAGGGCCGGCAAGCTCTTTAATTCACCCATTCCTTTAGGACATTAGTTTTAACTTTTAATTCACACAAGTGAGACGGATCCTGAACTCTTAAACCTGCGGAAAGCTAGAAGTTTGAGATGCTGTTACAAAAATACCCACCGATTGTCTTACTATGTAAGGGATAGCTGTTGTAATCTTGACCTGTATCTCAGATCAGATGGTCTGATCTATCAGGTATTGACAGCATTGCCTGACATTGGAGCAGGATAATTACGACACTGTGTCTTTATATGTAATCTTGGGGCTGTGTCACTTTTGATTTCATTAGGGGTGATTTTTTCAGTTCTCCAGAATTCTGTGTTAAAGAGCCAAAATGGGATTTCTTTACATTACATGCATGAAGTACTTTAATGGCCCAAAGTTTGAGAGTTCTAGATGCCATGTGAGATGGCATGGTTCAGTACAATTGTGTACTGCAACTACCATACTTACTGTAGCTAAACACTTATGTTGAAAATAAAGTGGCGATAAGGATGGTGAGTTGCCAAATCATTTAGGTGATAATGTCAGCAAAGCGCTGGTAAGGCATAAACCTTAGTAAGGCTCACCCACTGCTGTCTTTCTCCAGTCACCTGGTGTTGAATGGCACAGGGGGCACCTGTGCCAGCTGTGGGGACATTTTTTATGGGGTACCTCCCAGACATGTGCAGGTGTTAACCGCTGTGAAATGAAAAGACTCGCAATTTCTTTTAGGCTTTACACTATATTTATAACGAACATGTTAGGTTCATAACTACAATTACTATTCCATTGTCAGACATTTCTCTGATATTTTCTACCTCTTTTAAGAGTTTGTTTTCAACTGAATGAGTGAGTAACAATATTTTCTGTGTGCTTGTAAATAAACTGCTATCCTCAAAGCCGCCACCCAGAGGAGATACCACACTGCAAAACCAAACTGATTATAGAATTGAGCTGTTGTGTATCTCACTTCCTGTTTTTCAAGTTATAAAAGGATGTCTTCAGAAATAATAATATTTGGATTTTGTTAATATTTGACTCAAACATGTCTTGGAGAAGTCTGGAAGTGTCGGTTGAGGCCCTGGACTAAACTTCAGGGTGACCTTTTAAGTGTTTACTTTTAAATGTGAGATTTCAAGAATAATTTGTCAGGCTTTGCTGAAATTTTGTAAGAGGATTTATTTAATGAATACACACAGCCTTGTCGAATTTTGTGACGGTGGCCGAATTTCAAAGTCACCTTTGACCTCACATTTAATGTTTGTTCCTTAAATATGCAGCGATCATGCAGCGAATACTTTTATCATGTATTCAATATCTTCTAAAATATCAAAACATTTTAATCAATACCAGATATGCAAAGCATCTACAATATGCTCTAAACTACATCTATCTTTTCCCATTATTCATATTTTAACCAAACTTTATACTCAAAATTTAATTTGTATTAACATGGGTAATGTAGATAAATTGTTTAGTGTTGCTAATACTACTTGCACTGTCAATGAGAACTGGTGACATCTAATCTTCGTACTAAACCAAAGTAATGCTGAAAATAAACATATAATAAATGATTGTGTGTGAATTAACTTCTTGAATTAAATTAGAATAATGTCAGGAAAATTAAGGAAAAACCTGGCAGAAGAGGACACGATAAAGTTGGTTGAAATGTGGATTGTGTTTTCCGGTCTCTATCAGTACAACAATTCACATAACTTGGAACAGAACGTAGAAAAAAATGATCCACAATAGGTTTGAATTTGGAGAGAAATTGAGTTAGAGCTAGAAATTCTCTGCAATAACGAAACACGAAACAAAGCACTGAAAAACAGGTGTCCACAGGTTGCTGTAGCATACTGAAAACTCTCAATAAAAAGTCACCATACACTGCAACAATTTATCGAAAAGTGTCTATATTTATACATCTGGCTCTTAAACGTGTATTTTAAAAATGCCTGTTATTATTCGGAAATTTTGAGAAATCTCACAAGGCTGACCTGCTGAGAAATCCGGACGCAAACTTTGCATAGAAACAGTTTTATCACTGCGGTTTCACTCTTCAGTGCTCTGAGAGTGTTTATATTCCTGTGAGTTGAGCAGGAGCTGAACAGCTTCCTCACTGAGCTACAGGCTACCATGTCTTTCATCACCATCTTCATCTGGGCCCTTGCCTTCTGCTGTCAGGGTGAGACACACCAAAGAAGGATTCTGCTATTTACCGATTTGTTTTATGTTAATTTCTGCGTTTGGTCAAATAAACACTGTAAGATCAAAAAGGAGGTAAACGTGAAAATAATGTTTGCATTGAATGTTCTTTTCTTTTGTCTCATTTCACACTGGTTTTGATTGTTTAGAATCCAGAGGACAGACAGTAACTCAAAGTCCTGCAGTTAAATCTGCTCTGCCAGGAGAAGACGTCACTCTAAACTGTAAAACCAGCACATCAAGTGGGCTTGGCA
>JAOYSI010004186.1:0-14511 GCA_025775065.1 Hiodon alosoides
GCGTGCGCGTGTGTGTGTGTGTGTGTGAGTGTGTGTGTGTGTGTGTGAGTGTGTGGATTTGTGTTTGTGACTGTGTGTGTGTGGGTGTTTTTGTGTGTGAGGGTGTGTGTGTGTGTGTTTGGGTGTGTGGTGTGGGTGGGTGTGTGTGTGTGTGTGTGTGTGTGTGTGTGTGTGTGTTTGTGTGTGTGTGTGTGTGTGTTTTTGTGTGTGTGTTTGTGTGTGTGTGTGTGTGTGTGTGGTGTGTGTGTGTTTGTGTGTGTGTTGTGTGTGTGTGGTGTGTGTGTGTGTGAGTGTGTGTGTGTGTGTGTGAGTGTCTCTGTGTGTGTGTGTGTGTGTGTCAGTATATATGTATGTGCATTTAAAGGTAATATCAGTTGGTAAAGGTAAAGATCTTTGAATTATACTGCTTCCAAAATAAAGAACAGCACTTTCCCAGGTAATGTAAGCATAACTTTGACTTTTGCTTTGAATATACAGACATTAATGTATTCTTTCCTTTTGCTACATGCTGAGTTACAGTTCATGAAATACCTAGCTACTTACAAATAGTCCACCAAGGAATATCGAGATTGATGGTAATGCTTTTCTACAAGTCTAAGATAATGGTTTATTCTGTATTCATAACCATTATTATTTTATTATTATATTATTTTTCAACATAACTGTGGCTCTTGGAGGGAGTTGATCTATATGGTATGGTTGCTACCCACAAAACTACCTTAAATTTATTTTTTAAAGTAGCAAAGAAATAGGAACCAAATTTAACAAAAAGGAGCAAGAAGGGGGTGTATTGGTGAACATAAATATTAGGAAAAGTTAAAACAAATTAATTAAAAAGAAACTTTAATTAAATATATCCATTTTATTTTTTTTGACTTTTGACAGTCTTTTCTAAACACTGCATTGTCATGGGGCTCAGTCTGTACGTGGGAGGCAGACTATTCAGACGTTTTCAGAAACTTCTAGAAAGGCTGTACATTGTTTGTTTGTTCGAGTTTCTGTAATTTGTTTAAAAATGCCAAATGTAAATCATATTACGAGATAAAATATCATGCGGCCGACGAAAGACATTAACAAAAGTAACACTCAAAAAGTATTTTAAATAATAAAAGGAGTGAGACATGCTTCTATGTGTGATCCTAGTTCAAAATGTGTGTGAATTTGCATATCTATGCCCTCACAGCAGCTACCTGTTTACTACAGTAACTACAGCTACTCAGTAACTACAGCAACAACCAGTGGGAGTGTTCTGGAGAGGAACATGTCAGGCAGTGCCTCACCAAATTATAGTTTTGCATTGTCCACCTCCTGAGAAAATGATAAGGTCTAACTGCCAGCCTCAATAAGGGGAATAGACCAAAGATAGTATATTTGTACATTAAAATCAAATTGTAAAAACTGCACATACATCTGTTGGTCAACTTTAAAAAGGGGACTGATCAAAAGATCGCAGACACATGCTAAAACCAGAGCTCCCTCGTGATGTTTCATTAACATGTGTCTCCTGCGCTTACTGGTCTGCAGTGATTGTCCCAATACACACTCTAGCCATAATATCATAAGCCCAATAAAAACACACCTGTTTTTTTTTTTTTTTACCCGAGGAAAGTATCCTATCCGCTGAGAACAAACAGATGAAGTGATCTGGGTCCGGGACAGTCTCAGGCCTGGCTTTATTCATTACACTGGTGTCTTTTGCGAGGGCCTGTCAGCAACGCCGGGCCTATCCCAACTGCGGTGGTGAGGAGTGAGAACTCACGGCATGAAGCGTTGTCATCGGGTCTGACTGCACGGCCGTCGCCAGCGCCCTATCTCCCGACTCGTGGACTGTAAATCACGCGGAGAGTGTTTACTGTTTGCGCAGCCCGATGCGTCTGGTTTTGGGGCCCGAGCGCGGGACAGCGGGGGCACTTGTGTGTGTGGTCCTGTTCCGCCGTCCTGCATGGGAAGGCATTCAGGCTCTGTTTCCTTTGGCACTCGCCCACTGTTGTGACTACATGAAAGCGTTCCTCGGTCCCCCTTCGCACAGCCGAGCGCCGTGTAACTCAAGCCCGGAGAGGGCCTTTTCCCCGGGAGTGCTTTCACGCAGCGGAGGACAGACGCGAGCGCAGCGAGGCCCCTCAGCAACATTAGCATCCCTCCTGCTTGCCGCTAGCCACTTTGGCTTCCCCTGCCTTCAAAGCGCTTGCACACGCCCAAATGCCCAGGAACAAGCGTACAAGCAGAGTTTTTGAATGCTGTTTAAAAATCGCCCGTTTAAACGAGAACATTTAGCTGTTCCATCGTGCATGTGTTCATCAGCCCGAGCGTTCCAGGAGGACGTGGCTGTGTTTGTCTGTACCTTGCCAGGTCGTTTTCTGGGCAGAGAAGTGAGAACAGATATGTTTTTGGGTTTAGGAAAACGAAAGAGAAGTCTCATTGTATACGTACTTTATCTAAATTGCACTTGTTATCTACATTTTTAGTCAGACAGAAAAATGTACCTATATCTGTGATTTAGATTTTTTGAATTACTTTGGTGATTAAATTTTACATAAAAGAACAGAGATTTCCATTGACGCATCGGAAGAGACATTTGTTTCATTGTATTACAGTCGTTCTAAACATCTAACGTGAGCCTGGGAACAAATTACCTTTAGTTTCATTTTCTGAAGTTTGTAACGGGCTTAGCAGAGATAATAGACCGCAAACAGACATATTAAATTTTGCCATTCTAGAGTACTCATCTGGAGAAACGTGTAGGCAGTGGAGGGAAAAAACTTTAATAGTTCTCAAGCACAATGCTAAAATAAAGTTGTGTGTTAAAAATATATGTTAAATGTCTGGTTCGTATATATATCTCAGTACAAACGACCAGAGCTCAGAGCGGAACCAGGCATTTAACCAAGAACAGATGTCAAAGCATATTTTAAAATGTCAGTTTCTGTGATATCTCTTTTTCTGCCTCTTCAAGTCTCGTCTTCAGGAAATGTGGTGTCTGCTATAAGTGAGAAATTATATGTGTCTGATTTAAAATGCGGGCTGCACTCTAGTGAACATAATTTTTTTAATTTTTGGGAGAAATGTTTTTTCGATTGGAAAATCACCAATAACCAGTAATAAATACCAGTATTACACTACAACTTTAAAAAGATGATGATTTTGAATATGACTACGATAAATAACTTTTGACCTGGATGTTCTGGAAGTGCTAACTCAACTTTCCATACGAAAAACAAACAAACAGGTCACAGGGGCCTGGTGTGAATTTGGGAGTGTTTACTCAAAATATACAAAACTGATATTACAGGAAAAACTAAACAAGACCAAATCCGCCGAATAATTATGAAGTTAAACTGAATTAGGAGGACAAACAGCCCACTTCAAAACATGCCCGATGACCTTTCCGTAAACAGCACGAAAAATACACTTTTAAAAATCATCAGGAAGGGGGAAAAATCGGAATTATACGACAGAATAATAGCCTTGAACGGAAAACTAATCCCAATTATTGCCACAACGCATGAATGATATACTGGGCCTACATCGCATTAAAGCTTAACGGAAGACGTTCAGGATCCTTCGCGGAGCTTGAACATTTACTAATGTGTTTATTTTTAAATCACCACATTGTAATTATTTAAACAATGGGAATTATTTTCAAACAATTTTAAAGGTTAAATGAAGGAAAATACAGCACGGTCGCAATGCTCATAAAAGTCATACTGGGGGGGTAAAATCTGTCAAAGTAATATTTACTCGTAATGTAAACCGAAAGTAAGACTTTGCCGTAAAAGGGATGGTTTCAACCGCTTTTCTTCCCCTTTCCGCGCGCTCCCCTGCGAACAATATACAGCTAATTTAATTGTAGGGGAAAGAATGGGTGGTTGGTATACTCTACGAACATTAACCAATCATCAAGTGACGTTTATTAATCTTACTACGGTATGATTTCGAGGGACATAATAATACATATTTTATGGCGCGTATCCCTGTCTTCGGGACGCCGTGATGAGTCCCGGGCGCGTGGGAAACCCCAGTACTCCCGTAACTCTTGAGTTGGGAACGTAAAATTCCACCAAAAGTCTCTAATCCCCGACACGCTGGCGTAGTGAACTAGAAACAAAAACGGGTGCGATACCAATCCTCGAAATATTTCCGCCGGCTTGCGCTGCTGTCGAGATGGCTAACTGTCTCATTGTGGAATAATACAAAATATTAGGATGACGTGGGTACATTACTCATACCTTACCGCGTATCTCACGAGAACGAAATTCTTCATTTTATGGGTCAGGATATTTAACTCAGCGTTCTCTTTGCAGGAGTATTAATTAAGTGAAACACGAGCGTTTCAATTATAGAGCAACTAAGATCCAATAACAGCTGCCAGCAAATGTCAGAATTATTTACCGGTTCCACGATAGACACATCGTTTTAAAAGTAATTTCAAGTTTTGGAGCGTGGTCTTGAAGTGTGCGCTTTTATGTTATTTTGCTGTAGTTGGTCTTTTTGAGTTCTTTATTTTTTATTTTATTTTTTTAAATTATAAATAATGATCTTTTAAATTAAAGATCAGTTGTATTCCCATTGTATACTTATGCATAATATTTTACAATAATGTGTTTCATTGAAACACATGGTAAATAATGACATATAAAAATGCAACTGCTTTCATTTATGTTTTATATTTTTTAAAACGACTTATATAGTCTTTTTTGCAGTGGTGTCTTGATATATTGGACTTTAATGTTTGTGTTGAAGTAAACCCAGACACAAATCCAGTTTCCCTTCCCCTTCGAACTGGAATTCCCGATTTTTTTCTTATTGTTCCAATAAATCAAAGAAGGCCTTTTTGAGTTTTACAGGAACACCAAGTCATTAAATGGTTGATTTCAGATGGCAGAGTGTGAATGTTTTAAATTAGTTTTATTGATCTCTGAGTCAGTCAGAGATCCAGGGAAGGCCTGACACCCTTAGCACACGGATTATAGATTTTCACCTCGCCCATTTAAGATCTTTTTGACACTTTTGGCCCAATACCAGAAACTGTGACCATTGTGACCTATTTCAAACAAGCTGAGTGAAAGCAAGTAAGACCCTGTGAAGTGGTGCAGAGATTGTCCAGAGCTGATTAAAATATCTTCATTTTCCATCGTTTCTTCAAATATTAAAAAAGTAAAAATAAAGTGCCAAATGGTGTTTTTCTCCAATTCAAGGTTATGGTGCAGGGACCCGGGAAGCCATTTGGAGACACTCATTAGCAACGATCCCGGAGAACACACTGCCGATTTAACCCACCCCAGCCCGGGGTCTGCATTGCCATTTATGCACGAGCCAATAGGCTGTGCCTATCACAATCAGCCAACGACACCAGCTGGATTCGAACCTCTCACTCACAGTTCAATCAGGGCTCAGATGGGCACCTTTACCAGCTGAGCCACTTGGGAGGCTCTGAAGGCAAATGTTAGCTGTGGTGTTCTAACCACACAGGAAGAGAACCAATGTTGTTTTTCATTAAATCTCTTACAGATGTTTATATAAATAGCTTCAAACGGTTGTATATTTCCTTAGGAATTACATAGACTGTTACTCCTCGCATCTATATATTTAATGTTTCAGCAGCAACCCATCCTGGTCATGAACTCCAGGGAATGGAAGATTGCTGTGGGAGTCATCTGAATGCCTTGCTCACGGTACCATTGCAAAGACCTTTGTCAAAATAACTCCAGTGAGGTTTTGTCAGATGGGTTCTTCTGGTATTTTCCCGCCAAGAGTTAAGAGTAACAGAACTATTTATGAGACAGGTGAACAGAGACATGTGATGGAGATTGAGGAGCAGTTCAGTCCTTTGGGCCCAGGAGAAACTACATGGGAAACAATAGCTGCTTTATTCTCATGTCAGGGCCGAGGGCTCGATGCCCAGCATTTGAGATCTTCGTGTTACTCAAACTACTGTCTCAGCCTTAAATTCCCGAAAAGTCGTCTCGAATTAAATATTTTCTTTGACAAGCAACCCCCAAACCTCTCCGGCTCGCGTGTTTTATTGCCTCGGTAATCAGGATAACTAGAGTATCTTAAAAGGAGGCTTTAAGTTTTAGGGGAAAGGGCCAAGAACAGTGCCATTACATACGGAAATTCATGCTATGAGTGGGACAATAGTCCCTGGTCAGGCATATATCCCCTCCAATTTAACTGGTTCGCCAACATAACTGCATCCTAATGAATGTAATAAAATATAATAAAACAATCCCAGAACTACCATGTTCCCCCATAAGAATTCAGCCGAACTTGGAAAAGGTGTAGTGCCTGGAATCATGCAGCTTTGGACAAAGCGCCGTCCTTGGGCCTGTTGGGCAGATCTGAGTAACTGCGCTTGGACACGTCAGCAACTCCACTTTGGGGATAATGCCTCACCTGTATGGGAGGGGTGGTTACTCTAGCTCTTGGTCAAGGTTTCCGGTTGTTTGTGGATCACCACAGCTGTCGTTAAGAACGCAGGCAGAGACAGGTTGTGTCCAGGATAGGGGATTTACGGCTTCTAGCGGTTTGTGAGCGGTTGTTGTACATGTGGGTGGTTTCCCTTCTGCATGCATGTGGTTCTGAAAAGAATAAGGGAAATGCAAAACTAATGACTTATTACAGTACATTATTTACATCACAGGAGACCTACAAAGAAATAGTATAACAGGTCAAAGTAGCTAAATAGCATTAGCATGCAAGCTAGAAATAGCACAGCTGCTGTACACGAGAGCTGCCATCTTAGGTAATAGTGGCAGCCATGCAAGACTGTTCCTTAAGACACATTAGGCAGCCATCTTGGTTGTGTCCAGGCACCCAAAATACCAATACCGTTATATTTGTAAAGACGCAACATTAAAAATAGGAAACTTGTGGTATATCAGGAACCAGGCAGGTAAACTTTACTTTACTTTAAGAATCTCCACTATTTAACCCATTGTTCTTTTTGCACCAAACAGAAAGTGTCTTTCGGTGTCTACAGTTTCCCACAAAACCCTGTACATGTATGCCCTATACACCATTATAAGCTCCAGATACAACACTCAGGCATAAACAATCCCCTTTGTGTCCTCATTCTCTGGGGTAGAACTGCACATTGACTCCTAGATGGAGCATATAAACACTGGATGCCGGCGTGAGTGAACACACGTGGGTGAAATTACCTAGCTTGGATGAAATTTCACCATCTTACCAACAATGCCCCAGGTCCACAGTCCCTCGCCAGAGTTGTGATTTTGTTATTTCTGAGATAGTTTTTCGCTAATGATGTACAGTGCTGGTCTCTCCACCACCCAACTTATCCTCTCCTTTGTGTTCAGTCCACGGCAAAGGACAGTAAACAGATATATGCAACCTTCTGTTCTCTCCACTCTCATTTGATAGGCTCAAAGTTTGAAGCTTATCCTCGATGCCATTTTTACACGTCAAACCGCCAATGTTCGGATCATACCAATTCCGATGGTGAGCTGACCACGGCAGGGAACTGGTTTTTGGCAGTACCGTAACCGTAACCGTAACGGTAAAACTCTGACAGTGGGTCCCATTGTTCTGGCATGTCCAGACACGCCTGTGGGGCTGTATCAGGCCCTAACCTCTGCCCCTTTTTTACAGATACCTTTTTCCTATCCTTTAACAGGCCTTGCAGGGGCCATTCCTGCGGCCGCCAGAGGGGGGCCTGTGTGAGCATGCGCGATGAGGCCGGGTTAGACCCCAAGGACGTCTGTGGTGAGCATAAGGTTTTCCCGTCTCTGGCTTGCGCCTGGCTCACCGTGATATCACTCCAGGAGAATGAGAGACAGCCAATAAAGCCACAAGGCTTCTTGCATTGGGTCCCAGATGATACCGAGGCAGTACTGCCCACCTCAGGAAATGAATATTACATCCGGAAAAAGTTTTCCTTGTGTCAGTACGCGGCGGGGTCCATAACGTTTTCATACGGCCCCAGGGCAAACAGCTTCCTAAGCAGTGCGGTTTAGAGCCTGGTCAACATGTTTTCCATGTGAATGTGATGAAGAGATTAAAACTAATAACACTAGAAGGTGTAAGACATAAACAGTCTGGTACTCTGCAGAGATTTCTTCTTCCCTTTTTTCTTTATCTACTTCCAAGGGGGGGGGGGTCTGGAATGTTCCAGCCATGAGCGGTGGAAGCCTGAGGGTCAAGTGAACAGACTGTCTGGTCCCCATTCTCAACCAATGTTTTTTACCCCTCCCCAAACCCCCCTTTGTGTCACTCACACGATTCCAGACACACCTGACATAAAGACCCCTGCCCCCCCAGCAGCAAGACGCCCCGCTTCCAACAACTGGTTCCAATTGTCCCAGCCAACCGTGAACTTGCCAATCCAACGGCAGCTTCACAAGCAGGGCCCCTGGCATTTTCTCTGCGCACCGTGGGAGGGGATGCCTGTCAACACCTGCCTCTCCTGGTGGAGAATCTGCCTGTGAGCGATCGCCTCCCAAGCAGGCATCCCGGGCTCCGTACCAGTTTCATATCTCCACTATTTACATAGCCCCACAGTCCTAATAACAAGCAAGCCACAGGCAAATGGGTGCACTAAACCCTTTAGAATCGCTATTTCCTGTCAGTTTAACGCAATTCCTTCAATATGTTTCTCAGGGCTTCGCTAAATGTGACATTTCGCTTCAATTATTTTCACCTGGGACTAAATACTCTAAACCAATACATGGTCCAAGTGGAATTTTGTCACATCATAATTCACCATGTTATTCAGAAAAAAAACAAGTTTATTGTTTTGTTTAATTCATGTATGTTTAGTTCAAACTAACTGAAAGCTTAATGCAATATTCCGAAAACCTTCTATTAGGAAATGAGAAAATTGCTAATTGCCAAACACTGACCTCAGTTGGACCCGTGGATTACCTGCTTGGGTTATTTTTGAGATAAAAGGTATGTTCAGGTTCGTAAAAAGATACGAAAGACTTGATCTTATCTTTGTTTTGGGGTCATTTACGTCACTATGACTGTTGGAACTTTTGTTCTAATTGAACTATTACGTTCTTCAATACTCACAGGCTTTTTCCGACAGAAATTAAACGAAGCAGTCTGAAGGATGAATTCTGCTTCTCTCCCCCTCACTTTTGTTCCAAATACTAATTCCATTTTCCACATATTATGTCATCAATCTTTTTCGTAAATTTTTACGGTTCTCTCTGTTGCTAGCCCACAAGTCTGTGTTCTGAATAAAAGATTTATTCCCCTTGTGCAAGACTGCGTGAGACTTTCACTGTTCGTACATTGAATTAACCATGAATTAACCATGAATTAACCGTGACTGGAAGTGGCTCTCACTCAAAGGCCATGCAAGTTAAAGCCTTTATTTCCCAGCATGCAAAATACATTCACACAAACGCAGCCCTGCAGAACTGTAATCAGAAAGGTTCGAGTAAGTCAAACCGTGAAGGCTAAACACATGGGCAATATTCACAAGCTGCTTAGCTGTTGGCTCTTGGCTGTGTAGCCATGTGCAGCCAATTACAGCATGCATCTGCAGCACAACTGTGAATATCGCAATACAAAGAAACGCCGCAGAATAGTATTTACGACCAGACAAACAAACCTTTTAAATGACATGTTATGATTTTTGGCTAAGGTGTCATCTTAAACCTGTAGCGGTACGTGTGCAGGCTCGTGATTGGATGTAGGGCGCTCGAATGATTGACGTAATGATTAAATGCAAATTGAAAAGAATGCTTGCCGTAAAGCCATAAAAAATAATTCAGCCCAATTGTTTATCAACGGATGTTTCCACATCTAGAGGCGTAAAAGACAGGCATTTAACGGTTTTTCGACGCACGCTGCATGTGTAAAACGGCTGGTGTTCTCTTTCGCGCTGAAGTGTAGCTCAGAAAACACTGTGAAAGGCGACATGGGTTCCTGCTGCTGAAAGAAGAGAGGTGGTTACTGCTTCGCCTCACTTCCTGGGGAAGCGAAATGGTAGACAAGAATAGCAGAGGATCTGCGCAGGGCTTTCAGATACACATGGCCCTGAGAGGTGTCAACAGGACTGCTAGTCAGGAGCAGGCTAACCCGCTGCCCACGGCG
Source organism: Hiodon alosoides (assembly GCA_025775065.1). Taxonomy (NCBI): domain Eukaryota; kingdom Metazoa; phylum Chordata; class Actinopteri; order Hiodontiformes; family Hiodontidae; genus Hiodon; species Hiodon alosoides. The sequence goes on from JAOYSI010004186.1 coordinate 10,063, forward strand.
GGTGGAATTATGTTCCCCAAGAGGTGGCTCGCCCGTTCACGAGGCTGCCGGGAGAAAAATAAGCTCACCGTAAACCGAATGCCCCAAATTAATTCGGTGTAATCCCTTCCCTCGGGCAAGCGAAGCCGGGGGTGAAAGCCTCCACCGGGATTAGGGTGGGGATGAGCCGGTTTGAAGACAGATCAGGTGGAGGCTGCCGCCGGGGACCCCTGTCACAGGTGTAGCGTCCCAGCGGACAAGTGCCGCCAGCTGCCCCGCGCCCAGTGCTACGGCCCCTCCAGTGCCCCACGCTTCACGGGGTTTTACTCCACCAGGCCGGGAGCAAAGGGTGCGCTATTAAGGCAAGATAGCGCAACTACCAGGTGTTCCTTCCCTCCATAAAAGCCATGAATTAAACTCTGCAAAGGCAGAACTCCCTGTAAAAAACTGTGAGGCCCGTGAGCTGCGGGTGGAACGTTCTTTTATTCCGCTGGAGCCCGTCCCAGGGAAAAGATGAGAAATTTGTTTTTGTAATAAAAGACAGTGTTGTTTCAGAAATCTTTTGTTCCGCCCCCCCTCCTTTAAAATGCAAACCACTTCAGATGACCTCACAGGTTGTGTTTTTTAATCTTTTTATTCTGTTGAACCTCTCGGCTCTACATGTGGGACCAGGGTTCGCAACCAACAAATTATTTAGGGCTCCTCTAGGCAGGAACATAGTAAGCAGGAAAATATGCTTTGTTTTTGTTAGCAAAGTTCCCATCAGCAGTCTGAAAGTCATCGCCTTTCTCTACCATGATTGGGGGCACTGTTTGTAATGGCACTCACCCCTAAAAGGATCCTTTCCAAATGAGACAGTTCCTGCGATGGCCGCTGTCATCCAGCATTCCAAGCCTAGATAATTTATGTCATTTTACAAATTTGTAGAAGAGTTTATTTGTGTGAATTGGAAATCATTTGCTATTGTTATCAACTAGTTTGGATACAGAGTTTGGGAATGTTCAGGAGAGGTCTCAAATGAAATGTTCTCGAGACTTAACAAACATAATCTCCTCATAGTCTCCTTTGTAGTAAATTATGATTAGAATAATATACTGTGAAACTATTAACAATTTAAATATTTGTTTCTTTTCTCCTGGAAACATAAAAATACAAATGTTTACTGTTGTGCTGTTTGTTATCACAAAGACGGTTAATTGGGTCATCAGGTCAAAAGAAAGTCATAGTGCTCAAAATAAGCGAAACAAACTTTTAGACTAAAAGAAATAGAAGTTTGTTTTGAAGTTTAATATCATTAGACAAAGTTAGTCAATACCAAAAAAAATGACGTACCAGCGTGTTTTATTCCATCCCCCGGAATGCAAATTGTTACAATCGTTACAATGTAATGTTTTTTAAAGGGTTTTTATGCTTCACATCTTAAAGAGAACTGTGTTATCTATTCCGAGAGCGCCGCGCTGTTTTAAACGGGAGAAATACGCACGCAGACGTGCACACTTGCCTAATTACCGGTGATTTATGGCTCAGGATATCACACATCCTGGTCTTTTATTGTGTCAGCCGCCTCGTCCTGTTTTAAATCCGTGAAGTCCCTGAGCAGGCCCGTTCTTAAACACTTGATTTACCTGGAGAGAAAGAAAAAAAGAAAATGATTTATTTCGTCTAAGTTCATTGAAAACACTGAATTCACATGTAACCCTGTTACATGCAACACAGATTCAGTGTTGAAACGCAGAGACTGCTGACAGAATAAAAATGTAAGCCATATCGCTTGAAATGTGTCGCTGGAATTTGTGTGGAAATCCAAATACATTTTGAATTCCATCCACATATTCTGAGGGTTGTCCAATAAGTACAGCACAGCTAAAAATGTTTTCAGCCTGATCCCACCGATGAAACTGAACTCAGTGTTTTCAAACGCTAGGCCCATAGCTGCGAGGGGAAGAAACTAAACCTTGAAGATTGCTGAAAAGGCTTGTTAAGCCCGTGGCGGCTCTTTAGCGAAGGCGATGAATTATCATTGGCCGTAATGTCAGTATATTGTACACTCAATCTTCTCGAATTGTCAATAATAAGTTAAATGCTTATTTCCCGAAGACAGAGCACGCCCATGAGGGAACCATCTGGGTATCTCGACTCATTAGCCTTTTTCGTGCTCTTTTTTTCTCGAGTAGCTCTTGTTACAGTAGTAAACTGCGGCTTTGAAGTTTTAATAGAGCTCTGAAACCTAACCAGACCCTAAAACATGCGTTTCTGCATGGAAGCCACCGGAGAAGGAACCCAGTGCACGCTGTATTGAGTTGGTCAGCACAGAGATGTGGCTGTTGTGCATTCTGGGACAAAAAACAAAAAAAACAAAGTTCACAACACACAGCACACCTGGAGAAGACAGATGAGGCGACAATATTGATCCCGAAAATTTGAATCTTTTACAGAACACAATGGGTGTTTTATATGTTTTTACGTGTTTTACGTAGGCAAAATTGAGTGACCATTTAAAAAAAAAAATGAAACATGAAACAGAAATATCTTCCCTTCTGGCCCCAAAGCCAACATACAGCCTTCCTGGAGCTCCTGATTGAATTTCTCAGATGAATGATTACAGAGCACATGTCGACCTTCATGTCTGATGTTTGCTCAGTCAGTTATCTCATGCATGCTTTGGTGCAGAAATTTCTGTCCACATGTAGGTTCAGGTTCTCTGGGTGCATCGGTCAGAAGGGTTGCCATTATCCCCAGGAACAGCTGAAAAAGCTCCTTTGGTGGCGATGTGTTGGTTACATCCGTAGGGTATTTGCCTCACATGGGCATCTGCTGATGTAGCAGAGAGTGGTCTCCGTTTAGCCCTGGTTCTCTGACCTGGTTCTCTGACCTGGTTCTCTGACCTGGTTCTCTGCCCTGGTTCTCTGCCCTGGTTCTCTGCCCTGGTGCCCCAACGTCGGCACAAGCTCGCGGGAGACAGTCTCCCCTGCCAGATCACTCTGCCTTCCTCCTAAGGTTTGAAACACACACCCTGTGCGACTGCTTGTGTCCAATCACGGGCAGCGCTTTCACTGCACTTTGGCTGTTTTTTTTGTTTGCACCGAACGCTGTCTTAACGCTACTTGCAAATTGTTTTGAATTTTTAAAAAAAGCGTGAGACAAATGAATAGATGAATGCAAAAGGTAATTTACCCTCCCATTACTCACTCACTCGCACCATTTCACTCCCCTAAGCTGGCAAATAATAACCAACAATAACGGACTGATAAAATATTCTGACGGGAAAGCGTGATGCATAACCTGCACAGCTAAAATGTTTTGCCACCTCTTTGCCTCAGGTGCTCGACACTGAAGCGACTCTCCCTGCAGCCAGACGGGGCCCTGTGTTCAGACGGGGTCCACGGGCCAACGCTCATCGTCCAGTTGATGCACCAAGCATGTGAAAGCAATAAGGAGGTCGTGTATCAGTGCTAATGGAGCATGAAGTGGTAAATAAAGGCCTATTTATTCCAGGTGATTGACAGGTTACCCCCGTGAGTCACACTTCTGGGCCCCTGGAGGTCATTAGCCAGGGATGTGATGGGAGCAAGCCTGACGAATTACATTTATTGTGCAAACAGGGGGAACTTTAAACACAGTATATAAAAGATCCGGGACTTTATAGAAAGCATGTTAAAATTAATAGGACCTAGAAGGCACCATTTAAAAGTGTATCAACTGCGTAATAACTGAAAAATGCTGTGTGTTATTTCAACCTATCCTATAATGCAACTTTTAATTATTCCTTATTTCAGTTTACAAGAGGTTTAGAAGTATTTCCTAGCAGTTAAACATGTTTCAAGTGCCTGCATTTCACCTTCATTTAAAATCCCTTCTTTTAAAGATTTATTTTTTAGCCAGTATATAACATATATTGTAACATTTCCTAAAATAATTGCATGCGCTTATTTGTAATTATTGAATATACTTATGAAAACAATTGCTGGTATTAAAAGGTTACATTTATCCATTTTTTCCTATTATTAGAATTGATTGATACAATTACTTAATCGATTATATAGATATTATATAAACTAATTCAATTATTTAATACAACATGCTGTGTGCGCAATTAATTTGTCTCTCTGTGATTAATATTATACGTGCATTAATAATGTTGAAAGCAAAAATAGTGCAATTAAAATTTTGAAAAAATCTAACTTGCCTAAATCAGGCCAGTTGAGTTTGGAAATTTCTCTGATATTCAATTGTTAGGAAATTAACTTTTTAAAACAAAAATGATTAGAAATTTAAACCTTTAAAGCAAAAAAATATTTTGATTTGATGTCTACATTTGATGTGTGTGTGTGTGTGTGAGAGAGAGTGTGTGTGTGTGTGTGTGTGTGTGTGTGTGTGTGTGTGAGAGAGAGTGTGTGTGTGTGTTTCTGTGTGTGTGCGTGTGTGAGAATGTGTGTGTGTGTTTTTGTGTGTGTGTGTGTGTGTCTGTGT
>JAOYSI010004187.1:0-10044 GCA_025775065.1 Hiodon alosoides
TCACTTGTGTGCTGTGTGTTGTGTGTTGTGTGTTTGTGTATGTGTTCTCCAATGCTCTGTCACTTGTGTGTTGTGTGTTGTGTGCTGTGTGTTATGTGTATGTGTTCTCCCATGCTCTGTCACTTGTGTGTTGTGTGTTGTGTGTTGTGTGTTGTGTGTATGTGTTCTCCCATGCTCTGTCTCTTCTGTTTTGTGTGTGTCTGTTCTCCAACGCTTCCATGAACACATACACGTGTGTGAGTGTGTGTGTGTGTGTGTGTGTGTGTGTGTGTGTGTGTGTGTGTTTTCCCGTGCTCTCTCTTGGGTTTCCTGATATCTGCAGGCTAAAGCTGCACCATCTGCACAGCAGAAAGGGGGAGGGGGAGAGGAGCAGACAAAATTGTACACATTGCAGTACTAGATGCAGTGCATCGCAGTGACCTCCTGAACCCTCCCAAATTCACATTTAGACTTTGCTGTTGGATAGCTTCACCTCCCTCTCGCTGTGGCCTTCCTTCTGTCTCTGCCACTTAATGCTGTTTTGTTTTTCCGTCTGAAATGCTTTAATGGCGTGCCAATAGAGTGGTGCCCCGAACGTTTAACTTATTTTCTTTCTCTGCTGCACTGCTATCAATCCTTCCTGCTTCTTCTTTCTCTCTTCTCCTCTCGTTTTCTTGAAAAACCTGTTTTGGACGGGGTAAAATAAATCCAGGCTGACCTTACATCCCCCCTGCCCCTCTCTGCCTGAAGCCCCTCAGAAGCTTGGCACTGACGGGTAACACAATACAGATGGAACATGGCATAAACAAAACTTCCCTGAAAGAAAACCCAGGCCTCTCTCTCGCTTTTACGCACAACTTTTTTCCCTCTTTTCCCTCTGAAGAGAACAGGTTGAACCAAACTCTCCCTCCCCCAATCCCCTTGTGGTGTGGCTTTGTGTCTGTCTGCTGTGGCTCAGGCTCTGACAGGTGTATACTCTGAACTGAATTTTAGCTCAGCCATTTGATGTGGCTTTCACAGTGATTCAGTATTTGGCTTTACACCACCACCCGTTTTTGTTACTGTGTCTTTGTCTGGAGCAGGATAACAGGAAATTAATCTGTGTCCATCTCCCCCTGCACATGTTTTTTTCATGGATTTTCCCACTCTAACCCACACATTACCATCAAGGAAGACTCTGGTCTGGAGCTAATATGGTGCTTCAAGATCAGAAGAGAGTCATGGATCTAAGATTGGACACATGTTGTACATAATATTGATTTGTAGATACAAATCACGTTGAATCGATTCATGATTTGATTGAAGTACAATATATATTCGTGAGGCATTGTACTGATTATATTATTTGTGGCAGTTGTGTATTCTAAACTGGCTCTTGAATCAAACGATTTAGTGTATAGTTTGCATTGTGCAGTTTTAATGGTTCTCAACTGTTACACTGTTACTGTACAGTCAAGTTATTTTAACTGTACCTGCAAAGCTGTACTGTAGAAGGTAGTTTGTATCAGTGGACCAATCTATTCTACGTGCCTTCTTGCGGCACTTAACAATTGGACATTGTAGCTCAGTACCTTAAGCCCTACACCTTTAAACTATGGAACCTGTATATCACTATAAACAAGAGCGCCTGCTAAAAGGCTAAAATGCTAAATGCAACGTAATTAGTAATCATTATTTAAATTATATAGACATCTATAGAGACATTACAGAGATGGATACAGACGGCTATAAAGACATTACAGAGATGAATACAGATGGGTATAAAGACATTACAGAGATGAATACAAACCGCTATAGAGATGTATACAGACGGCTATAGAGACATTACAGAGATGTATTCAAACTGCTATAGAGACATTACAGAGATGAATACAGACGGCTATAGAGACATTACAGAGATGTATTCAAACTGCTATAGAGCCATTACAGAGATGAATACAGATGGCTATAGAGACATTACAGAGATGTATACAGACGGCTATAGAGACATTACCGAGATGTATTTAAATGGGTATAGAGACATTACAGAGATGTATTCAAACTGCTATAGAGACATTACAGAGATGTATACAAACAGGTATAGAGACATTACCGAGATGGATACAGACGGCTATAGAGACATTAAAGAGATGTATAAAGATGGCTATAAAGACATTACAGAGAATTATACAAAACGTTTTTTTTAAACTCCCTGTATGCAGAAATGTATACAGACGACTTTAGAGACTTTAGAGAGATGTATAGAAACTGCTATAGAGACATTACAGAGATGTATACTGATGGCTGTAGACATTTTACAGAGATTTTTACAATACATAAAAAACTATTTTCTGTCATGTCCTCCTTGTCTCAATTTCCTCTCAGTGACTCTCGTGTCTTTTTCTCATTATTATTATTTTGTATTTGAATACAAACATCTTTTGATGCAAAACCATTTGCAAGGGGAAGATTTAAAATGTATCCTGAATAAGTTATTACCTTGAAGGGGGATTAAAATGATTGGGTCAAATCTGAGGCTCTCTTGTTTTGTAATTTCAACATACTTTTACACTGAGTGTTTTTTAAAGTTAAGAAAAGTAATGTTTACCTGCAAATAAACATTATCTAAAAGTCTCTCTCCCTCACTCTCTCTCTCTCTCTCTCTCTTTCTCTCTCTCTCTCTCTCTCTCTCTCTCTTTCTCTCTCTCTTTCTCCTTTGCTAAATCTCAGGTTGCACGTAACCAAATCTCAGGGTTATTCATTTCCTTACTTCTTTATGCTGGAGTTAGACCACCCCACCCCCCACCACCACTAATGACTCAGAGTGTGTATTTGAGCCATCATGACTGTGTCTTCGTGGGCAGGTGTCTTTATTAATGTGGGCACTAAATTTGAGAAGAGTGATTCTCATGCAGTGATTATGGAAAATGGTAATATCCTGTCTATGACCCTTGCTTAGGGTATAAAATCTTTCCTATGACCATGGCTTAGGGTATAAAACCATGTCTGTGACCATGGCTTAGGCCCTGTCTATGACCATGACTTAGGGTATAAAACCCTGTCTATGACCATGACTGAGGTTAGGGCCCCCTGTGATATATTGAAGTCTGAGAACAGCGTGAAGTAACATTTGGGCTCCTATAATATCTTTATGCAATGCTAACTTGGTAGGAAATAATATGGAACAGAAATAATGTTGACATAGCATTTATTAATTTATACCAAGATTTAGATTTTTAATGAGATCAATTATAAGCGGTGTCTTTTGATCATAAGCTATATGCCCTTGGAGGTACTGTAGCTGAATGTAAATGCAGAGGTTGAGTCAGGTTCAGTTTAAATTCCCTTGTTGGCTTAAGAGGTGAAATCAATCATTAGAGGTACACTATTGCTCTGTCACTATCTATCCCCTAATTCTCTTTATTAAGCAAAAGGAACTCATAATCTAATTTGTTTTACTAGGTAAATTTAATTACATAGATTATAAACTCATTCTATATTCATTCCCCCCTTTTTTTCTCTATTCTGTCTTTAAATAAGATAATTTTCTAATTTGTCACTGATAAAGACTAATCTCTTGAGTCTTATCCGTCCTTCTTTAAAGCTCTGTTCTTTTCTTTGACAATCTGAAATTGGTTTGCTAATTTGTTGTTTTGATTTTCTTGCTACATCTTTGAATTAATCTGTGTCTAAGGTTTTGTGCTGCTCCGGTGGGCTGATTGGTAGGGACTGGTAATCTTCAGGTTAGATGTGTGTGCACGTTTGTGTTCGTTTATGAGTACTAATGTGTAATGATTGAATGTGACTTAGTTGTTGAAACAATCTGTGTTTGGGTTGGTGACAGCATGCTGTATGCTCAATATTTTTTGACCTGCAGGCGAAAAGCAAAGTCTCTAATTAGGCAATAAAGGTGACGTAACAACTAATTCACGAGATTCACCTGAACTGCTTATATACTAGTGTCACCTGAACTACTAATACCCAAAGTTCACCTGAACTACTGATACACTAGGGTCACCTGAACTACTAATACCCAAAGTTCACCAGAACTGCTTATACACTAGTGTCACCTGAACTACTGATACACTGGGTCACCTGAACTGCTAATACATTACAGTCACCTTAACAGCTAATACACTAGAGTCACCAGAACTGTTAATACACTAGAGTCACCAGAACTGTTAATACACAAGAATCACCTGAACTACTGATACACTGGGTCACCTGAACTGCTAATTCACAAGAGTCACCTGAACTGCTAATACATTACAGTCACCTTAACAGCTAATACACTAGAGTCACCAGAACTACTAATACCCAAAGTTCACCAGAACTGTTAATACACAAGAATCACCTGAACTACTGATACACCGGGGTCACCTGAACTGCTAATACACTGGGTTCACCTGAACTGCTCATACACTTGGGTCACATGAACTACCTATCGTTCTGGCTACTCTGAAATATGTTAGCAGAATATGAAAAACCGTGGTAGCCCCTTTTGTTGACTTTTTCAGACATGTCACCAAAGCTGTATCAGCCAGAAATTCACTGTCAGCTGGTTTGAAAGAAATTTCATTGTTTGTCTTTGAGCAGAAAGGAACTCCTAATGCATTACCTGTCTAGTTAACAGGTATTATTCATTGTGCAGCAGGTCACTGTATTTGTCAGACATCTCCCGTGGAAGCACTTTGGTGCTGTAGGCTCGAAGTGGAACTTATAAATTGTTCTGATATCAAGTTTGGTTGTTTGTCCCTGGGTTGATGTCCACACTAGACCATCAGATGAATGAGGCATTGGAGAGTCAGAACAACTCTCAGAGTTGAACATGTACATTCTCTGTAGCTCTGTGCCTTCACCCTCAAACTCCTCATCTGTTTAAAAGAGCCTTTTTCTTGTGATATGGTAGTTAGTAATAGATATGGTAGTTTGTGCCAGATATGATTGTTAGTGCCAAATGTGGTTGTTATTACAGATATGATAGTAACAAATATGAATCCTTAATATGAAAACTTGTGTCAGTGTATTCCTTCAAAACTATCAAAATTAGTTTGTAACAGAACCCCGTTTGTTGTTGAGACAAAACTGAGAGATTGACTTCATCTGGATGTACTGCTGTTCTGGATTAGCGGTCTTTAAATGTTATTTAAATGATCCATAGTTATATTACTGTACGGTATAAGAACATCAGTAATGTGCATCATAAATATCTGTAAACAAAATAAACTTTTAGAAGAAAAATAATTAGAAGACTGAAAAATGGCGATGTCGCTGTGCCTGTATGCAGGTTTGAAGCCTCAAACTTCTCTGAGCTAAAGTCTCAAAATGCGTTCCATAATTGTGCAGATAAGGCTTGTCTCTCAACCTAACCCCATAATTGTGCAGATAAGGCTTGACTCTCAACCTAACCCATTATTCCCCCCCCTTGTCGGTCATTGTTATAGGATTGAGTCTTTCTTCTAACGACTAATTATTAATTGGCAGCCGTGTTCTCAAAATTACTTAAAGAAAACATTTTTTAAAAAACTATTTCCCCATGCTTTTGGCACATGTTCCAGTCCGTGTTCCTCACTATAGAACAGGCAAAAATAACCAGCAATGTCCCCACACTAGCTGCATGTGGTACTGCACCTTTTTAATAGTTGCGTGATAGTAGATGGTGGGATGCAGGGTGTGTGCGTGCTGACGGAGTGGACAGCTGGCTCCGTTTCCTGCACTCATTCTCACACAGGGGTAAAAATAAGACGTAGCAGGAAAGCACTGCGGAAGTAATTCATCCTGAAAGGGGGGCAGGGAGCGGGGGGCTTGGGGGGATGGGCACGGCTGACATCTCCTTGTCTGAAATCTCATATCCTTCCTCTACGAAAGAGGGACTACAATTTTTTAAAACGATCTATATAAATGAAGTGGTAGCTGGAGAGCAGATCAAAGCAGCCCTGTAACATACTGAATAGATCAAAGAGGTGTAGAGGGAAGCTACATGGCAAGTTTCCTTTTTCCTAATACATCCTAAATCCCCCATCCCACCAGTGTGTACACACTCCCCCTGCAGTACTAATATTGTCACACACCCACTGGGCATTAATCACCATCTTGATGTTTATTCATAAAGCTGACCCCCTAATATCAGCCACCCTTCTCAGGGGAAGTTAGAGCTGTATGGGGTTCTCAGACAGATCATCGGGACATTGAACGGTTTCTCCAAATGGACGGCAGGTCTATTTGCTGTCCTACTCAGTGAAAGCATGGGGCATGTGGGGCGTGTAGCGTGGGGGGCGTGGAGTGTGGGGCGTGTAGGCGCATGCAGTGTGGGGCGTGTAGGCGCATGCTGTGAGGTGCGTGAAGGTGTGTGTAGCGTGGGACGCATGCAGGGAAGGGCATGAAGGTATGTGTAGTTTGGGGCGCGTGCAGGGAAGGGCGTAATGGCACATGTAGGCCGGTGCACATGCAGCCTGGACCGCGTGCAGCAAAGGGCATGAAGGTGTGTGTAGCTTGGGGCGCATCAAGGTGTGTGTAGCGTGGGGCGCGTGCAGGGAAGGGCGTGAAGCTGTGAGGAAAGTGTGAAGTTGAGCTGGACGAGCAGCTTAACACATACTTCATCTCATGTCTAAGAGTACCAGGCATGAATCTCCATGCACCTCAAGCACTGAATAATTCCAGGGTCATTTGCAGTGGATCACAGCATCGCATTTGCTTCATGACCTACCTCATCTGCTCAGTTCTTTAGGGCGTCCCCCCCTCTCTCACTGTCCGTCACACTTTGCCTTCCGCTCTTTGTGTGACTCTTTGCTCCCTTCCAGGAATTATGCTGAAGGAAACACTGCTGCTTTCCGGGCCTGATAACACCTCAGCTCCCCTCCACCCTTCTCTTTGACCCGCTTTTCCGGAAGGACACGAGTACTTTGTACTGGATATTTCATACTATAATCAGTTATAGAGTTGTAGCTCACACCGTTTCAGTGAAATGAGACTGTGGTCTGATTAATTTGGTTTCAACTGGATAACATCACTGTTGCAATGTTTTAGTGTGAGCACCTTTTATGGAAGGTGACTGAAAGATTCACATGCAAATCAGACAGTCCTACTGTTAAGATGGAAAGCCACACTGCTGGTGAGGTTTCACCTTTTTCGTTGACAGAAAGCCACACTGCTTGTAAGCGATATCACCTTTTTGTCCACACTGTGGACATTTTAGACACTGTGGGCATCAGCGAGTGTCTACTTGAACTTGAGCCTTTTGTGTGTACAGCTCAGTGTGTACACCAACTTACAAGAGATTATTTATCTATTTCCAACTATGAGGTTTTTATTCAGACTTAAACAACTAAATATTTGTTGGTGTCACGATGGGATTTGTTTAAGAAGACGTCATCAGCTAGGATATCCTAGAGCCCTCAGTAAAGGGTAGGATTTCCTGTTCCCACAACCAAACCCCCTGCCCCCCCATCTCCTCTCTCAATAATGTCACTGTTTCAGCCAGCACAGAAATCCCTGCGTCTCCCCACACACTGCTGACATGAGTTGTTCCACACAGCAGAGAGTTAAACCATCTTGCCTGGGCCGATAAACGTGTGGGGTGGATCTCTCACTTTAAGAATAACACAAAAGTATATCGGCTTCAGATGCTAATTTTTCCACTTCCAACACTAGCTTTCTAACTAATTCGTATATTGGATTGCCTACAAGCAGATAATCTTCAGTGAGGACGACATCATGCATGTCACTTGAACTATGCCATTAGAAGACGTTGTTTTTAGACTGGCAGAGCATCCCACCAAGTTAGTTATGCATTTATCTGTTAAAGAGAGCAGTTAAAAACTGTGATCATTTTGGTGTTTCTCACAACATTCATTTCTAGGAGTGCCCCGAGACCTCCAATCCATAAAACACACATTTGCATTTAACACCCTTTCTCTCCTTGTGACTGAACCAGGAACACTAAATTTAGTACACATCAATATATTTTCGACTTTCATTCAACCAAGAACAAATTTAGATGTGGGTGTTTTTCCTCACTTCCACAGAGTACATGGTGGGATCCCATCAGTAGACGGGACACAAATGCGCCAGATCAGATTCTCGCTATCAAGCAGTGAAGGATTTGAAGTGAAGGATTTTGACCCTGCTTTTTGCTGTTTCTTAGTGTTCCTTGATTGTGCTTTTTTTTTGCCATCCTACAGCAAAAGGGCTAGCAGACAGCGCAGTGGAAATCTGTTTTATTCATGCAAAACCAGCCCCCCAAAATCACATAACTCAAGGCTGTTCAAAAAAAAATCCTAAATTATTCATCATGCCAAGAAATGTATCCTGATGGCAGTTGCTTTGAAGTTTGGATATGGTTTTCAGAGCTGTTTTTTGCAGTGTATTCCTCTGCTCAACAGATCTGTTTCTGAGTTTTCCCAAGGGGAACAGGAATTTCATTTAGAACTTGTTAAATCATTTACAATACGATATATTCATGGAAAATTAAACAGTTATGTATTAATACAAGATAACTCCCCACTATTTTCTGATGCGCGGCTATCAATCCCTTTGATTTAATTGTTGATTATAATGAAAGATTATGAATACATCAGTAAAACAATAGTACAAGTTTAATTTTCATCTGGTGTGTATCACCTACTCCCTGATACCCACATATAGCCGGGCTTCATTGTCAGGCTCTTTCAATCGTTCTAGCTGCTACATCTCAGGTAAAATGTGGGTTTAGTGGTTATTGATAGGAATTACTACATTTTCCACAGAGAATAACAATGCATTCATTTCTACAAAACTACTACATACAATGTTTCATTCTCATTTTTAATGACAGACAAACCACAGTGCATTTGAGACCTCTTTTCCCAAACTGCATCAGACATTCTGACACCAGGGTTAGGGTTAGGGTTAGGTTTGTAGCCTCTTTTCCCGAACTACATCAGACATTCTGACACCAGGCCTGCACTAAATTCACCCTTCCCTCGTTCTCGGTAACCGAACCCTAGCATTGCAGCAGTTACAGCACCAATGAAGCCACAACACTCCTACTCAGGGAGACGCGGGGAGCACAGTGTCTGTGTCGGTGTCAGATCCTCTGAAATCCTATGACGCGCTCCACAGTGGAAAAAGGAGGCGTATTGTGCCATGTTGTGGATTAAATAACACAGATTCCTCCAGCCAACAAACATGCAGCCTCCAATTAAAATGCTGTTGGCAGGGGTTTGTGTCTTGTTTGTTGTGTTCACACATGCTGAGGTTTTATCCAATCCAAGCACCCGCCTTCGAGTCAGAGCCAATAGTCTGTCAGAAGCAACTTCTAAGCCACACTATTCAGCCACTATAGCGTTCCTTCTTTGACTGCATCTGATTTAAAGTGCCTGGCTACTAACTTTTATATTTCTGTCACAACGTTACCAATGCACGCGCAAAACTAAGACATGAAAGCCAGCGGTATAAAATATCCCTGTTAGCTTGTTAGAACCAATCATCTGTTCAGTTTGGGTTTTGAAAGCACCACATGAAAGAAGAAGAGAGGCAGTTGTCTGAAGAAGGCAAGACAACAAGTCCTTTGGGACAGTGTGGTTGGGAAACTGTCAGTACAAATCGCACACTGTATCTAAAATCATACAGCTGACTTGTGTCTATAGAGGCAGTGAATTATAGGTAAGTTAAACAGTATTTGGGAGAATATATGGCAGGCTATATAAGGTTCCTACACGTTTAAGATACTGGCCTCTTGTGCGGAAAAGGCTGGTGGAGTGAATAGCGGACTGGAGTAGCCACGGCGGTGGCTCTTAATGTGCGTTTAACGTGACTAAAAAATTTGTTTTTAACATGACTATATGGATTTGGGAAAACTTATTTTAATTGTGTTCTGAGTGACTTGTATGCCTCACAGCACCAGGTCAAGAGTTCAAATAAATCCAATGTCTTTTGCTTTCGCTAAAGGCTAGAGTTTTGGGTGGATCGCTGACTTCAGGTTGGGCCAAGTGTGTGTCTCCTGTCCTGCAATGGAGATTGGCATCCCATCCTGGGTGTACCCTGCCTCACGCCCTGTGTCTGCAGGGTTAGGCTCCGGCACTCCGTTCTGGGTGTACCCTGCCTCAC
>JAOYSI010004188.1:3092-14503 GCA_025775065.1 Hiodon alosoides
CCAGGGACTCAGGTGCGCCCCAGCGAGACCACCCCACTGAGAGGAGGTCCAGGGACTCAGGTGCGCCCCAGCGAGACTACCCCACTGAGAGGGGAGACCACCCCACTGAGAGGAGGTCCAGCGACTCGGGTGCGCCCCAGCGAGACCACCCCACTGAGAGAGTAGGCAGGAGGGTCAAAGAAGCAGGGCCTACCCTCTAGTAACGAGATCCTAAATAACGGGCAGCTGGGTGTGTGGAATCAACTCTCGGCCACAGATTTCACACACTAAACAATCTAATGGAGTGGAAAGAACTGGTCTTCCAGGGCAGAAAAACATGGCAATGACCGAAAACATAAACGAAAAAGTACGGCGGGGACCTTCACCAGAGGCAGCAGACACGTTTGTGCCGTAACTCATTCACATAACTTCACCTTGGAGCAATCAGCCAGGAATCCCTTTCTATTGTCATTTGTCCAAAAAAAAATCTTCCGATGCACTGTGTGCTCGCACAAAAAAGACTGGGACCCCTATCAAGCACGCTCCGAGAGTTAAACTTGGTCTGGGTGATGGTCTGAGAAGGCCATTTTTCTGATGCACAATGCTGAGCAAGAACTGTGCGAAAGGCTTAACTGAGGAAGGAAAACTCTAGCGTCCACAATAACACAGGACCAGGGAGAGAAGCAACAGCGTTCCGTGCGCATTGAGATCAAACGAATGATTTGAAAGATCTGCTTGCGGTCAGTGAAATGTCATAATATTCCAGTTATTTCACTATATGAAAGACGTTCGTCCCATATGTTGGCATTAGTCAAGGTAGCAGAAATAAACTCCATGCACATATTTTCTTGTGTTCCGGAACAAATATCTTTCACATGCATTCAAATTTAAACATGTACTTATCTTTAATTATTAGAAGTGGTTTTTATAATGTGGGACACATGCTGCCACACACACACACACACACACACGCACACACAAAACTGATTTACAGCTATGCCTCAGAGATTGTTGCATCCACTTCAAAACGTGTTATTATGGTACAAAGAACACAGATGTACAATGAGTGAATTTAACCCTGAATCAACAATTCCATCTCTGACAAACACGTTCCGTTATCCAACGACCATTCTACAAAAACATAGCCTCTCGTTGTGAAAAACATGCATCCAGGTCAAGACTGCAAGCCCCTGTGAAAATCTGCAAAACGCTCTGCAGGCCACACGTGCTCCTGGGGAGCAACCCCACGTGGCCCTGAAAAAATCCCAGCAATGTTAGTGTTAGAAACACGTTACACTAACATTTTGAAATTGCAGGCTTACTCTCCGATTACCGCGCCGTTTACATTGGCCGGAGTGGCAGCTGCGTGATGATTTGTTTAAGGACGAGGCCCGGTTAGATGTTCTGGGGAGGTGTAAAAAAACGTAGCCCTGGGGGAATGGGTCACCCGCCCTCCTGCGGCCCGGCCTGTCAGAGTCCGCTGCCTACACAAACGACCACCGCGCATGAAAGTAATCAAATACGGCGCTGGGACGCCGTGAATCAGAGACTCCTCAGTGGTCTTGTGGGATTCTGTGTCTGTGAGTTCATTTTTTTGGAGCCTCCCGTGTGTGGGTTCGGGGGATGTTGGCGTACCACAGACATGCAATACCCCCGGTTGAGGACTGAACCAACTACCCGAGCACTGCTTGTAGAAAGCCCCCTTCCCCCCAGACCAGGGTCCAGCTGTGTAACGTTTCTAAGTTGCTCTAGCCAAAGTGAATGACGGACGGTAGCCGCCACACTCAGTCGGATGTGCACTGATGAAGGAGAGCCAACGACGCTACGGGGGGGGCATAGCCTCCACGGTGAGGCAAGACCTGCTTTGTGCAGCAGATTGCATGGCACTAGGGGAGCATTTGGTGAGAACGCGACGGAGCAGTACCTTTTTGGGTCCACCAGCTTGTAAAGCCTTCCACTGTTCGACTGGGCCATGCTCTTGCTGGTGGAGAAGATGTAAACCTCACCTGCAGGAGAGAGGACACAGAGAAGATGTTCACTGACTCCTCTGAAACGGAGAAAGGCTTGTGGGCCCGGGAAGCGCAGCCGATTTTGCCAGGCTTTCAGACTGCGTTAGCCGTCGCTGTTCTGAACGCGCTGAGAAGGAGGCTTCTGTGGCGCTGCGAGGACTCGGGACAGCCTACGGGACAGCCCAATGCCTACCGCGGGCTCAGATAAACGCACAACCCCACTGCACCGGCCCGCAATCCCCTGCCGATGCCCATGTGGGCAACATCCCACTTTTCGAAACAGAGCAACGCCACTCAATAATAATGTGTTTATAACCAACATGAAACCCAGAGGCTAAGATGAGTGACAATGGCGGGTTTTTTTTTTTTGAATCACTCCATTGGCTGTGTTATTTTTCATTAAATTTGCCTAACCTATCATTTTCTGGCGTGACTTTTGTCAACAACATAAATCCTTTATAAAACCGCATTCTTTCAAGACTATGGAGTGACTTTCATAACATAATGGAATGTGTAATGAATAAAGGTTGGTGCTCACAGGGAGATATATATGGGGATATTGGTTTTCCACTTGCAGGCACAGTGAACTCTGTTGGCAATCGCTGCTGAGAAGCGCGTGGGCAACGCCTTGAATTTGAGAAGTTTTTGCTTTTCCATTCAACCTCCGTATCTTCATGTGAAACAAAATCTCTTCGTGTGAAATTGTTTACTCCTTTCTTATTACTTTACAAAACCCAGGGGGAATTTCGGAAAGTACAGTATCATTGTTCTATGCTTTATACCTAAATATCATTTACAACAATTATTTCAGGGTGACTTCCTAACATTCTAAACACGGTCTAATTTCAGAACTGGTGTTATTCTCCTTTAAGTATGGATTCCATCAGGGCATTGTCATTGAACTTCTCTCAGAGACTCTCTCAGAGACAGAAGTTCTTACTGACCTAGCTCGTCCTCCCCAAAGCCCAGGACGTGACCCATCAGATCGCTGCCACAGGTGCTGCTGCCCCCCAGGCAGAGGGCCTTCTCTTGCCACGCCCGACCCGCCGGCGTCCTCTGGAGGATCCTCAGGTTCCTGCACCGCCACACAACAAGCCGGTGACGTCGGATGACCGGAGCGCGGGTAAATTCTCAGCAGTCAAATTTCAGACCGATTTTTAAAAAATGTGGGCCCTTAAACCCTCATCATTAAAGTTGTGATTGTTTGCCTCTGATTCGTGCGGCGCCTTACCCATTGCGATCCCCAAAGACGTAACTCCCGTGAAGCCTCCTCGACTGGCAGCCTCGGTAGATGAAGCCGCCCACCGGCGGTGCTGTGCCTGTTGACCTCAGATCAAAGATGGAAGGCTCCAGTTCTGCGACGAGAGACACACACCGGCCGTGAGTATCCTTCCTGACTGTTCATCGTCAGCTAACAAAAAGAAAAAAACTCCACGCTTCTGTACTATACAGGTGAATTAAGGGAAACCTTGGCGTCTGTTTGTCCCATATTCTTCCAAAACACATTAGAGCAAACCGTTCCTGTCGAAGCTGGCCTTAACTGTGTCCGTCTCTGTGCAAGACTCCAGCATGACGCTATGTAAAGACAGAGGCTCAACCGTGGCCACAACAATAGAACAATTACATGCATTCTAAGGCGCTGGCAATTATTTTGAAAACAGGCAAGCGTAAGAAATGCACCCATGACCTGATATTTAAAGTCGTTACCAATGTAAAGCGAAGAACTATCCGGGGTTCACAAAGAAAAGTGGTCTTTTATTCACGGATTACGAGCGGGGTGAGTTCTCGCTCAACCAACTCAAAGCAAGTCAGAAATGTTTAATTGGTATTTAAACCCCCCCCCCCCCCCCCAAAAAAAAATTCACATTGACGGTCGTTAAAAGGACTGTGTTTCTTTATTCGGTTTCACTTCATTATGATATAGTCCTGAGAATACGCGACCGCAAAGTCTCAAATGACATCTCTTCAATGTCAAATTGACTCAGATTTATGACCACTCTAATTAGTTTTTTTTGTGTGCGTCTCCGTGGGGGTATAAATGTTTTGTGAAAATGATCCGGATAGGATAATAACACAAAAAAGTGTGGTTTTAATTAATGCATTGCATTTTTAAATAGGCAGTCGCCCCAACTGGTTTTAAGAAAAGAATAATGTAGATTAATGTCAACACATGGTGGTGGGGTTACATGTAATCTTGTCAGACTTTCAAATTACATATCCAGAAGGGACCACGGAGTTACTTGCGTGCTCGGAGTAACTCAAAATTTGTAATGGTCAGGCACTGAAACAATTAAGCTCAGTCTGGGTGGGTTTGGCATTGTCCCCCTTAGCCACTATAATGCTAGAACTTGCCTCTCTAAATGCCCAAAGCTGCCCAAAGTCGGCCCACCTCACATTGACGGAATAGCTCAGAAATTTAAAACAATGCGGGCCCAACCTGCGGCCCATTTCTGAGCGGATAAACGCTGAGGGTGGTGGCTTTGAACTAGGCAGAGGGACACTGAAGTAGTTTTGAGGGGAGGCCCAAACATGTGTGTGGCCACCTCGGCAGAACAGAACAATAACCGTCCGCCTATTGTTTTTTTTGCTCCCAGAGGAAACAAACATGGGATTCATTACGCTCCCTCCTTCTGCTCTATTCCAGAAACAAACTACAGTCTTCAGCAGCCTCTGATCCCGCGATCGTGAACATCAATCATTTAAACTCAAAGGGCTGGATTTTTTTCGAAAAGGGCCAAAATTAAAATATAGACAAAACACCTAGACAAAACCAGGAAGCAATTTTTTTTATTTTTTTTTTGCATTTTATCACCAATATTGAATTGGAAATTGATAGTGCATCTTGGCTTATTGCTATGACGCCCCACAAGTGGGAGGTGAGAGGATACAAATTGCAATGGCAGAACAATGCTTTGGGTGAGAGGAAAGAATAAACGCATTTCTGCAGCTCTGTAGGACGCCAAGAGAGTTAAGTTACGTTCGATTTAAAATACCATGAATAAATAACATTCAACCCAGAGTCTTCAAACATCCGATACGCACCGTAGTCTTTCCCCTTAAGGATCTGCAGTATTCTTCCTGTGGTGGAGTTCCGGCCACTGGAGTCAGTGCACAGTATGAGCAAATTCCCTCCTGTGTCCATGTGACGCTTGTCCACCGCACACCTGCAGAAGACAAGCCATGGAGAGGGGTGAGGACACCACCAGCCAATGGGTGCTTGCTGAGCGAGTCTCATCCGGTGTGGGAACACCGGGACTGGTCAGTAAATGTGGGAGAGTGTCCATCTGTGCACTCTCATTCTCTCCTGAAAGATTTTTAACGAAGTGAAAAAGGTCACCAGTGTGATATTGTGCAGATGTAACCCTGTGCACTCATAATACGACTCCATACTCCTTGGAAGGCAGTGGCTGTACAGCTAACTTTGAAGAGAATTCATTTTGCAAACATGGTCTGTGTTTTCTCATAGCAGGGTACTTACAGTGCGTCATCGCGGTGATGTAACCAAGTATCCTAATTTGAAGGTATACAGATAGAGTGGCCATGCATGCAAATTGGGAACCATTTTTTCCCGCTGTTTTTTGGTAAAGAGAGATCATCGGTTTTGATTCCCTCAGTAAAATTCTTTCTGTTTTAAAAAGACACGCTATGGCACGTAAAATTTGATGGGATATAGAACATCCTCTTTACCACTGGATTGAACGTGCCCTCACGCAGCACAACACCCACCTGCCTGGGTTATGCAGTCCATGGGCGAAGATTTCGGGGGGCTGGTTAGTGCTGTTGAAGTAAGGGTTGTTCCTGGGTATGGAGTACGGAGCGCTGCAGCAGTCTGTGTCCACGTCAATCCTCAGGACAGCCCCAGTGAAATCGCTAAAAATAAACAGGGACAACTGTGACATAAGGAGGAAACACACACACGCGCGCACAAACACACGCACACACGTGCACACGTACGCTCACGTACGCACATGCACACACACACACACGCGCACACACACGCACGCGCGTGCACACGCACGCACGCGCACACACACGCACGCACGCGCACACGTACGCTCACGCACGCACACACACACACACACACACACACACACACACACACACACACACACACACACACACACACACACACACACACACACATCCCCATCAAGTCATTCGATTATAACGACTGCCTTGTTCAATTAACTTTTTGCTTTCAACCTTCACACGTTTGGTAGGGACTGCCTCCGGTTAATGACTGATCCCTCACATTGCATGGGACAGCCCCGAGTCTCTGTCGCTTTACTGCCCTGTCGTCCAGCGTTCAGTGACCAGGCCGCGCAGACAGAGACCGGCCTTACCTCAGCCCGTCCATCTCCTCCATGTCGTCCAGCGTGATCATGCCATCCCCCAGGAAGATGTGCAGCAGGCCGTCCGGACCGAAGAGCAGCTGCCCTCCCAGGTGTTTCCTGTGCAGCTCAGCCACCTCGATCAGCACCCGCACCGTCCGCACGTCCACCTGGTTGGGGTTTTTCCTGCCGCAAACCCACAGAATAGAGTCAGAGGGCTTGGTTCACGTTTCATGTTTTAAACTTGCATAATGACACGACTAAATAACGCAGATTTCGTTGATGGAGCCAGAATGTATTTCAGGGTGATTTCAGGTGATCTAATTACCATCTAACTTTGGCATTTTCTTTCTGTGAGCAAAACATGGCAATGCTATATTTTAGAGGTATCGTTACTGATTAAGCTGCTTTGGAAAAGTTCCAACGTTACTCATTGTTTAACCTATCTTCTGAACTTGTTTGGTGCATGACAATTATAACAGTCTGAAACTGTATCTACTTTTTTTTGGTACGGTGTGAACCATATAGATGACTTTTCCTCTATAGGACTTGTTGCAACTCAAATGCTTTGCCTTCCAAGTCTAGAGGGAAGATCCAATATTATATCTGTGCTGTATTTAATATACTATGAGAAAGATATTAAAAAACGCTATAATTTTACATAGAGCCACACCAAAAATGTAATACTAAATTTTGTTCGTTGTAATATTAGAGGCATCAATTTTCTTACTTTGTAACACCCAGATTAAGTTGCCAAAACCCAGAAAGCAGTCCGTAAATAAACAATACAACTTACATTTATTATAGATAATAAAAGTGACATTTTAGCTGGTCAGTGACATGGGCTCTCTGGTCACGAGGTGTTGCGCAGTGCTATAAAGCATCTGAAGCGCTGAGAAAATCACAAACAGTGCACAAACAAGCAGTGCTGAGGTCGTATAATTACACACTGCGATTAAAGTTCTCAATAAAAAGTGTCCAAAGCTGTCTGTAAACACACTTGCCAATCATGGCTCCCACACTCATTTCCTAAACCGCGAAACATAATAAACATAAAATGAGGATGAATTCTCTTCCATACAGAAAAAACAACAAAAAAAACACCCTTTGTCCTAAATTTCCTCGTTTTCCTATAGATGCACAGGTCATTTAATACAGCCCATAATTTAATACAGACCATGTTTTTTTTTTTTTTTTTTTTTTTTTAATTTCCCAGTTTATGGAGAATTTAATTTTTTTCCCTTAAAATAACAAGAGACGGTGTATTACACCAATCGGAGAATGTGGTCGTGCGGTCCAATGGCCCACCGCTCCTGGTTGGTGGTGTAGGAGACGTACAGCTTTCCGTTTTTCTTGTAATTGGGATGGAACGCCAGGCTTAGAAGGCCCCTCTCATCTCCTCCCTGCAGTCAGACGGGGGGGAAACACAAAGAACGGTGCGGTTAATGGCGTTCTCCTCAGCGCCACTGCAGGAACCAAACACCAGGCCCTGCCCTCCCCACCCCTCCGAAGGCAAGGAGAACAACTGCACCGTTCCGCTTGCTCTTCACCCTCTCTGGCTACCGCCACCGGCCGTTACCATTCGACCCAGAGCTGCGCTCATCTTTTGGAGTCGGCACCTACCAGGCCCGCCATGTTTAGGAAGTTCCATAGCAAAAAAGAACGACTCGTCTAAAAGATCGACTTCACCACTTCACAGAGACGTGGCGTTTTGGCCGCCCAGAAGACTGTGTTGGCTCGCAGGTGGTAGGAAACCTAAAGGTTCAGGCTCTTCAGCCTTTTCAAGTCCGTGCAAAAGCTATGGAAAAAACAAAAACCCCAAAAAACCTTGAACATGGAGAGAGCTGCCAACTCCCACTGTCTTGGCAACATGTTTAGAAAACATCTAAATTGCTTGTGTAGTACGTAAACCTTTGTTTCACCCTGGAGGCAACTACATCAGTCGTCACAACCCGGGTGGTCTGTTCGTCATAGTTAGGTCTAATAAGCAGCTATATCATTTCAGTCCCTAGGCATGGTAATCAAGTCCACCCCCCTTTCCCCCCTTTTCCCCCTCCCCACAAAAAAAAAACAGAGGAATGAACACAACATTAGCCTTATGTGTAAAAATAAGTGTTTATAACATGCTCCCAGAATTATTTTGCTTTAGTCTTGGTTTAAGCCCCTATCTCTCCAACTTAGCAAGAACGAACACAGAGACTTGGTCAGAATTAAAGCTAGCAATCTTTAGTCAGCCCTGTTAGCCCACAAAGCCTTGTCATGCCAACATCACAGCCGATGGGAAACCGGCTTGTATCCCCGTCATCTTAGCGCCATGAAAGAACTGCCAAGGAATTTGGGAATGGGAAGTGGTTCACGGTGGACTTCTGAGTACAATGGTGCACTGCGATCCACGGCAAAAGCCAAAGCACACAGATTACGAGTTCGGGGAGATACGGCAGTCTCACCCCCGCAACTGTGTTAGACAAATGCCACACGGCCAGGACTGTTTTGACAGACATCGCCCTTGGGGGAGAAAGATGATTTTAAGAAAAGCTGTATTTGAAAAGCTACCTAGACCAGAGACTCTTTAACAGGCATGACACTTAATCTAAATATTTCGCCCACATTTTACATTCCAGGTTCAGAGACAGTTTTTTTTCAGTGATCAGTGTTAAATTAAACACTAAAGAAACTCCTGAAGAAAAAGTGTTCCAAAGAGCTTCGCGTAATGGCTCTGAGGACCACCATGAAACAATCTTAAATACGCTGAAATATTATCTTTCACTAATGACCATTCCTTCACCGAAAGGCAGCCCACAGTGTGTGTTAGACAGAAATGCAATGCGTATCGAGACTAATTCCTGAAAGTCCTGTGGAACACTAAGACCAAGAGAAAGGCAATGCTTTTCGAGACTAATACCAGCAAGTCTTGTGGAACACTAAGACTAAGGGAAATTAAATGAGAAGTGGTACATCAATAATCATTGAGTAACATTGCAGAGGACACTCTTTTTACATTGTTTTATTTTTAGGAGGGTACATAGCGGTGAAGAGTTTTTTTATAAACATGTGAAGGCATGTCCCTAAAATTGTCATCTTGTTGTTTGGGGTTGAGGTCTTGATGTGTCCCACGAGTGAGAACACAGTCCAGGTTGTCCCTCCTGTCCTCCCTGTCCTCTGGCCTCCACCTCTACTCCATAGCCATTGGAGGACACAGCCTCATCCTGGGACAATGACATCATTGTGTTCTGTCCCGGCCCACATCTGTCTAGCCCTACAACTCACGTCATTGCATCAGCTGAAATCAAGACCCTTCTCAATGCAGCATCCTTTCACAAGCATTTTCACAAGCATCTGTTTCAATCCGGCTGAATCCGTAGTTCTTTCCTGTTGGTCTTTCTTCCTCTTGCTGTTCTTTTCCTGTTTTTAATTTGATCTTTTTTTTTTTTTACTGGAAGTTTCACTGGTGCTGTAGCCCAGGCTCAATGGTCATATAGCATCCAGTAACCCCTTCCAGCGATGTGCTGTGTTTTGAAGAGGGGGTCCCAGCTAGAATCCGCTTACATTCCAGCAGGAGAGGACCGGGAGTTGGTGCAGTGTGCCGCGGCTACCGTTTCCAATCCCACAGGCAGCTGCTTTTCAGGGGCATGATGCATGCTTTGGCTCACGCATTGTTGTGAAGCACCTTTTGATCCTTATTGGCTCAGGCAATTCAACAAAGAGACATTCCACTCGAGCTGATTGGAGAAAAACAATACTACCTCAAAGGCAATCCAGAATGCTCGAGCTAATGCAGCCGCTCTCCCCTTCACAAAGAAACTAGAGGGCCGAGATAAATCCCCTCTCCACCTGTTAACACATGAACTAATCCCGTCAGTCCGAACTTAAAATCAAAATCTTTTCCAAAAGGTTGCAAAGATAACGGAAGTTCTGTATAAGCCTCTCGCTTGCATCACTGCCACAACTTGCTCTCGTCCACACCGATCAGACGTGAGGCGTACCGCTCATTTTTCTGCACCACTTTTAACGAGTTGATCTGGAATTCTGTGTGCATGTCACGACACTTAGCGCTTCGCTGTAAACCCAGTATTGCTCAATCACTTCTATAGCACCTGTGCTCCGTTTCCGTTGGTTGAAACGGCTCACCAGCTATGTATTTACTGCGACAGAAATAATAACACTCGGTGGACTATTCGCTTCTTTGAGAAATGCTTTATTATAACCGGGCCTGGTCAGACTAGCCAACACACCATAATGAATTCTTATTTGCATGTAAGCCGTATATGCCCTCAGATGACAGAAGTCAATAAAGTTTTTTTGCATTCAACCCTCCATTATTCCTCTATTTCCCCCTGTAACAGTATCCCCCATTTAGATCTTATAAATAATTATATATATTAAATATGTATGTTGATGGTAATTAAAACATCTGGAGGCAGTTCTTTTAAAAATAGTAACAAGTTCATGGTTCATCATGGTTTGATGTTGGAATGTTTAAAGTGAGAAACATGGTGTACAGATGTGAGCGCCGCAGTAATAAAACTGAGAGATCATAATTCTGCCACATGCAACTGAGTTACTGGCCTCACCGCTTAAGGACCACAGAGCTATCCAAAACTAAAACGGTTGGCTGTTACACTCATTTTTTTCCAAACAACCTCAGCTTATTGGACAAAGGCTTAACTTCGTTTACCACGGGATAAAGGTTGTGACACCTGAAAACAAAGGCATACAAACACGCGAGATACACTAGGGAACAGGCAGCACCGTGTGTGGCATTGGGGCGCGATCCCAGCTTCCATGGACACCCCAGTGGGAAAAAGATGGCAGATTTCTAAACTGTATTACACACAGTCTTTTAATAACAGGGCATGGGGGTATTCAGTTTCAGGGAACACCCACGGTGACAGAGACCCTCAGCGAAACGGAGCATTGTTTTGGAGCTGGGCTAGGTTAATTGGTACCGAGGGACTCCGTCCAAGGAAACACAGAACATTAGAATCAAAGCATGCAAATGTACAGTGATAAAATATATCTCCTTTCCTTTGCTCAATTGGGGGGGGGGGGGGGGGGGGGGGGGGGGGGGGGGGGGGGGGGGGGGGGGGGGGGG
>JAOYSI010004189.1:0-12902 GCA_025775065.1 Hiodon alosoides
CAGGGCAGAGAGATCTCCACCCCAGCACTCTGACCCAGCCGCAGGGCAGAGAGATCTCCACCCCTGCACTCTGACCCAGCCGCAGGGCAGAGAGATCTCCACCCCAGCACTCTGACCCAGCCGCAGGGCAGAGAGATCTCCACCCCTGCACTCTGACCCAGCCGCAGGGCAGAGAGATCTCCACCCCAGCACTCTGACCCAGCCGCAGGGCAGAGAGATCTCCACCCCTGCACTCTGACCCCGCCGCAGGGCAGAGAGATCTCCACCCCAGCACTCTGACCCAGCCGCAGGGCAGAGAGATCTCCACCCCAGCACTCAGGTCCCCCACCGCCTGGAGAAAAACAGCAACTTTGTCAAATGAATGATTGAAAAGTTTATCTGCGATCGATAGTGGAGGGGCCAGGTGGGATCATGAAAAGGAGGTGTTGTGTCTGAAAAAAAGCCGTCAACAAAGTGAAATCCGCCGCGGTAAGCAAGAAGCTTCATCTCCTGACTCCTTGTAATCAGAAGCCATTGATCCGTCTTTTCTAATTAAACGGCTCTGTTTGAAACGTGGCGGGATTGTACGTGTGTGTGTGTGTGTGTGTGTGTGTGTGTGTCTGGTCTGTATGTGCGCACACAAAAAAACGCACACCTAGACAACAGACAGACAGAGAGGCGAGTGCAAGTGGCTCTCCCTGGTCTGTGCACGCCCTGCGGGGAGAGAGGGCAAAGGTCGCGCCATAGCTGCTCTGCTCCCAAAGAAGTAACCAGCAGGTGACTCAGCAGTCCCACAGCCTTACGTCACGGCCCTTACTCTGTCACAGAAAACTCCTCCACGATTAACCAGTGGCGCCGTCGCCCAGGGCTGTGCGTGAGAACCGACTTTCACCGTCCGTCACCTTCATTTTCAGCATTGACGCGCTGTGAACCACCGCCAGCGTGAATATGTAGAAGCAGTACTGCTTTCCTGACCCCGCCTGGAAGTCCCGTCCACTCAAAAGGTGATCCCAGCGGCTGTCTGACGTCCAGAGCGCTGTGAAAGTCCTCGGAGGTCGCAGGGGACCACCGTGTTCTCCGTGAGATCCAGTCTCAGCTGCAGCTCTCCAGTTACCATCAGCCAGTGGACCGGTCCTGGAGATCCGCACCGCTAACAGGCTCACTGCAGTCCTGTTCAAGATCCGATCGACCAACCTGGAAGTGCCCAAACTGGACCGGCCGTGTGACAGAATGACTCAAGAGGAGCGTGCTATCACCGCCAGAGAATGTCCAGACCCAGCCCGATTCTGGCGACCAAGTACCTGGATGGTAACTGGATCCTCGCGACCCTGATATGGCCCGACCCGGTGATGCAGCTAGGTCCATTACCAGCACCTAATACTTCATTTACAGCAAATCTCACTCCATAGTGCGTTACATGTGTGCGGGCAGTAAACCCACCCCTGGAAATGTAAATTGTCAAATGTAAAACCATTAGCTGTCTGCTGAGTACACGAATGAAGAAATGTAATGCACTACAATGATTAAAAAAGTGTATACCCATGTGTGGGACTGTAGACAACAGACTAACGTCTCAGATGAGTTAAACAGAAACGAGAGGAGAGCCCGAGAAATATCTCAGAGATCAGTCAATCCGGTGGTTCTTTTCAGAGGCGCAGGACTTAATCAGAATAATTACCCTGATCTGCTGATTCAGGGACTACCACTACGCATTCTGGGTTGTTGAAGCAGTGAAGGGCTGTTTGGGTTTGGTCTTGGCGTTTGAAGATGTTTCTAGGTCAGCGGGTAAATGAAACAGGCCTGATGAGAGCCAGCCCTGGCTAACCCCAATCACAGTCTCCCGGAGCAGTAAACTGAGTGGTCCCAAACTGAAGGGTCACCAAGGAGAGCTTCCACGCTTGCACGCTTCAACCTGTCCCTCGCTCCCAGGTCAGTCAAATTAGCTATTTGAACCTGTTATGCAAGGTAGTTATTCAAATGAGTCGTTAATGGCAAAAAAGTACAACCCAAAAGGCAAAGTTGAGTTCTCTGGGCTTTCGTGGACCGATTCTGCTTATATTTTTCACTCCACCTCTCACCTTAATCACGCGATTTAAGTTCTTGTTTCCAGCAGATCCCGCTGAAGTCCCCTCTTTCTTAAGGAGCTCATTTGAAAGTCACTAAAACATTGTAGCTTCGGTCGGAAGTGGCGGATCTAAGATCTTCAAGGGCCTTTTACAGGTCAGAAAGAAGGGTAATATCGAAGGGAATAATTCACCTCCATTTAATGGGCTGAAATAAACACCCTATGCCTCTGCCTCTAAAGCCCACCGAAGAATAAAGCTATTGTGTGCACTTTAATATTCACAGGTGTGCATGACAAATCCCATCATGTCTGCCCGTGATGAGCTTGTGCCAGAGCTGAGGGATGAATTATTAACATGCTGGGACGCCGTTTGTGACCAGCCAGGGCTCCACTCCATCTACACTGGGTCTAAATAGGGATTCTGTGCTGCCGCCTGTTCGCCCGTCCAACCGGGCATGAAACACTGACTTGACCACATCTCACCCGGCAAAACCAAGGACACTCCCCACGCATACACGTACGGCCAAGTAAGTGCTCTCTCTCTCTCTCACACACACACACACACACACACTGAACCGTAGAGTGCACAAACAAAAGAACAGCATTAATATTCTACCAAACAATGCTAAGTGTTTACACAAAGGGGCTGAAATGAGACATTGATTGAAGATGGATCCAGGGCCCGAGTCCTTGCGCAGCCTTTCAATTACCCCGCTATATGATTAATACATCAAACGCCGCTGCTCCGCTTGACCGTCGCGCAGGGCCGATGATAAACGCCCCTGAGTCCTTCCGGTAGCGCGAGTCCCTCTTCCCTTACGGTGACCAACGTGTCTCCGCTGAGGCGGGCTGTACCAAGTCAGCAGCACTAACGGGGGGGCAGGATACGGCTGGAGTTACACTGGCCGGCCGCCCACCTGTCACTCCAACCACGCACTTTACTTAAGAGTCAAACGCACGATACCACGGGCAGCTTGGCGCTAACCCCGCCTATTCTTGACCAAAAATGACAGCGAGGAGCCAAGCTATTAATATCTCAGCTGTCCCTTTGTGATGTCGTTGGTTTACTTGTCGTCAAATCTGTGACCTCTGTGCAATCAGAGGAAACATTCAGCCGTCAGCAGAACAATATGAGGAGCTTCCTACCACTGCATTCACCATTGTTCACATTGTTAGGACGTTATACGGCCGTCAGTAATATGTTACCGTTCACTTCTGCATTGTGCCCAAACAGGAAACGTCATTGTACGGTTCCTCTCTCACGCTTTCCAAACAAATACGTGTGGCGGGGAAGCTGGAGACATTGTAAGCCGCAGATGTTTAAAAACTTAAAAGTTATAATTGTTGTCTATTCAAGTAGCTTGACTCTCCACAATGCACGGTTTTGGTTTAGAAACATAAAAGACAGGTTTTTAGAAGCAGATCATTGTGTTTTAATTTTGCCAAGTGCAAGACCATAACTAGAATGAAAAAAAACAAAAGGTAGGACAAACTTGGCAGAGTTTTATATTTTTACTTCTGTCATTTTCAACTCTGTCAAAGTTTGCCATGGCCAATAATTACTGAAATTTCTGCCGTGGACATACAATTTTTTTCTTTTAACATTGCCTTTTAACTTCTGAGCATGACGCATGCAATCAGAAGCTCTAATCTTAGCGGTCGGGACACATCTTTTGTTTAATTGGCTGAATCTTTCTATGTCGTAAGCATCTCTTAGCAAGAGCAAATTGTGTATCCTAAGCGAAACATTTTACAGAGCAACAAGCACTGCTGAGTTATCTGATGAGTTATTTTCAACAACCAGGCCCGGATTTACAGCGCGGTGTGAAAATGCAGCTCCGTGTCTACGTGTTTCAGAAGCACACGCCACCCTTTCAGGTTCTCCCCAAACTGGTATGGAAAACATCGTAGGACAGGCAGAAAATAGACTTGCCAGAGATTTTGGTGTGTGCAAAGCTTTTAGGTATTTAAGGGTTGTTTAAAATATGACGATAAGATACAAATCTGTGACATCCTTGCTGCTATGGAGAGTAGAAGATTAATTGCCCAAAAGTGTTTCTTAATTATGAGTGAAAGCGTGAGCCAGTCGGGGTGTGCATCAGATAAAGGGGTTGGACAAAATAATGGAAAAGGACTTGTACATTTTCTCAAATCTGACTGAGTTGCCTTTCTTTTATTTTCCTACACCTGAACTGGGCTGTGAGAAAACCTTCCAGCCCACACTGCCGGTTCCAAACTGTTAAACATCTTTTTATGACATGGGCAGCCATCTTGTGGGTCCGATTATTACTCTGCAAGGTAGAATAGTGACCAGGTGAACCCTGGGTTTCAAACGCAGTTTCCTAAAGTTGTTCCCGTATTCCGAGAAGGTAACGTCCCCATACACGCTACTAAACAGAGTGGTTTCATAAACACCAGGATACAGCCAATCGCCTTCAATGTCCTCCCGACCAATCAAAACATTCTTGAACCTTTATGAGAAGTTCTGGTGCTGCGGAGTAGATGTTCACCTCTTTCATCTCCAAAACAGTGCTCCAAAACGGATTGAAGCTGTTATCAAATATTCATTATATTTTATTGCTTGGTGTTTCCATTATTTTGTCTACCCCCTGTACATGCATAAGGGTAAAGGACAGGAAAAGGCCCTTGGACTTTTTTGTACATTTCTACTTGCAGAAATCAGTGCAAACAGAATTTCTCAGAAGATTTTGAATGTACTGGAAGTGCTTGAATTATACATTGGTTTTGGATTTGACGGCCCCTGGTGAAAGAAAGGAGGGGTCCGTGTCATTTTGAAATGTTAAAATCCTTGCGCCATGCATGCGGACTGCAGTTCACATCGCCTCAATCTCCGCGCATAACACAGACTTTGACATCCGTAACTTGTTACAGAGTCATACAGACACACACACACACACACACTGTCTCAAACACATGCGCCTGCCCGCATAACACAGACTTTGACATCCGTAACTTGTTACAGAGTCATACGGACACACACACACACACTGTCTCAAACACATGCGCCTGCCCGCATAACTCATACTGCATCCAGAACTCTTTACTGAGCTCTATGACAGTCAAACGGGCACATAAAGGGGGTGCACTTTGATCAACTTGGTCTCAAACTTAAAAGGTCAAGTGAAGCAAGACGGAGCTTCGATAAAAAACGTCACAAACGGAATTCTCAGTGCAGGACTTACGATCAAAACCAGCTTTCAGAAAGCAAAATGACAGCTGTGCTCAGAAAGGAAACAGATTTATGATGGCCATCATCTCCGCCTACATAGACGAGAGAAATGAAAGGGCAGCGGACGGGTTGCCCGATTTTAAATCGGCCTTGCTGTTCTACCACAGACATGAGCCCATGCAGGTTCAGACCCGTCACACATTTGGACCTGAAAAAGACAGTAACGCAGGCCCACCTGACGCCTGCTCCGTATTCCAGAGCTGCTGTTCAGGTGAGAACCCTTTGGCACCGGAACACAAAAGCTGACCACTGGGTCAGAAACAGCTGCGCATTACAAGCACTCACATCGTGTCTGTTTAATTGTGACGCTGCTGCACGCTGGCCACGGCGGCAACGCCTCCCCGAGAGGTGGAAACCTGGGCCTGAACGCAGGCAGCTGGCTCGCCCGCCGCCCGCCGCCCCCCGGCCGCCCTGCTTCCTCCGCGAACAGCAGACCCTTTCAGCCTGGACCAGGAGGCGGCATTGGGATTCAGGCGCAGTAGTTAGCCGTGACTCGGACAAATAGCCAACGTGCACAGTGCGCGCGCTGTCGCCTTAGCGAGGAAACCGCTCGCCCTGACCACAGCGACTCTCATTGGCATCAGAGTAACTTTCTCTGTCGGTCGGTCTGTCTCACTCACCACTCACAGAAAAAGCGCTCGGAAATAAATGAAATACGGGTTTAGTGGCATAAAAAAACCAAAAGTAACGGACGTCTCAACCGCTTCATCTTCAGTATCTTTAATACTGTCTGCAATCCTCCAGGACATCTTAATCGTGTTTTTACTCTCACCAACTGTTTTAAGGAGCTGAATAATGAATGCAGATGTGGAGAACGGGGCTTACTTTCCACATAGCTTCAGTTGACCCTCACTGTTTCCTCTCTGAGGAATATATATTGTGTTTGGCTTTGTTGATCCTCTTCCGGTTTCTTCACCTGGGCCGCTTCTGTGTCGCATTCCTTTCCTAACCTTCCTGTTTTGTTTTCTTTTTTGGTTGGACAAACATGGTAAGTATGCCCAGAAGGCAAAACTCATAGCCTTAAACCAACCAACCACCCCACAAACATCACCACCACACTATGACACAGAGGGACCTCTTAGCACAGGCCTGACCTGCTTTGTAGACACAGTGAGGGATCGAACCAGAGTTCACACTTCTCCATTCTCCTATTAATAGTCTGCTCTCAGTGTGAGCTGGGGAGAGAACATTAGGGGACAGGAAGAGGGCCATGTATGTCAAGAGGGGGGTCGCTCTCTGTTTTCAGAGAACAAGAGGATCAGACGCACATTAAACGAACCGGGAATTACTTGAGACAACAATGGGGGCGGCTGCCACGAGAAAATCGTTTTTTTTCCCCATCCTTCTGGCGTCCATGTTGAAGAAGGGCGGGTAACAGCTGTGGAACTCGGTCTCGGTCAACGTGAGCCTGATGACGGGCACAGCACCCACCTGAACTCAGCAACACCTGAGGACTAGGAGAGCGGCGGGAGTGGAAACATCACCCTTGTGATGGAAGGACAGGAACTAGGCTCTTATTTTGAGCAATTGGAGTTATTGGCAAAGGAAAAAAACCACACAGTGGAAAAAAAAACAACAACGTGGTTTTCCAGAGCTATAACAAGGATGGACCCCACAACCCAGGCTGTATTCCCTTTAGAGGGAAGAAAGAAAACCAACATAAATGTATGAGTTTCAGTAAGACAAGGTGAGAGACGGGCAGAAGTGTGATGATAACCTCATCTCCCTGTCAGACTTGAGCTGAAATAAAAAGCTGTGATGATACTTTAAACAACCTCCTTTCCTCCTTGTTTTTTTTTGTTGTTGTTTTTTTTTAATATACACGGTTCTACTCTCTGGTTGGGTAGCTTACCGCAATCACTGCCTCAACTCCCAGGGTTCTGCCCTCTGGTTGGGCAGTTCAGGCCCAATTACTGCCTCAACTCCCAGGGTTCTGCCCTCTGGTGGGCGGGTCAGGCCCAATCACTGCTTCAATTCCCAGAGTTTTGCCCTCTGTTTGGGCGGCTCAAGCCCAATCACGGCTTCAATTCCCAGGGTTCTGCTTTTTGGTTGGGTAGCTCGGTCCCAATCACTGCTTCAACTCTCAGGTTTCTGCCCTTTGGTTGGATATTGTTTGTTTGACCATTGATGCTGCTCTGTGACTGGGTACTTCAAAGCCCATCCCTGCTTAGCGCCCCAGTTGTGCAACTCCAACCATCTCTCTCTCCCAGTGATGCTCAAGATGGCCTCAATGTACCAGTGGCTCTTTGCCAGGTGGTGACAGATTTCAGCACTATGCAAATGTTGCCCAGGCAGAGGGCCTGCGGATTCTTTGTTAGCTATTAATGGTAATGCACTCCCCTCTGTCACTGCAGTGTTCTGGGCCATACAAAATATGAATTCCCCCATTCTTATCTCACTCCACCTAGACTGCCACTTCTAGGGTGAGGCAGTCTGTCTGGAGGCCAACCAGGCGGATGAGGCCCAAGCCGTCATCTCTCAGTGAGTCACAGAAAGAGGAGGAAACGGAGGCCGTGTACATCAGAACCCTGGATAATCACAGAACACACCAGATCCTCGCAAACATGGCTGTCATGTGCTTAGACACCTTCACATCTCGCATCATGCTCCCGGCAACGGGTGTGAGGGAAGACGGGTACATTTTTTATTTTTTTTTAATCAATCCCAACAGAATGCACGCAGAGGAACACATTTGCATACCATAATAAGGACAACAAAAACACAAGTATAAGTGTAATGGTTGCTGTGGAGAGCCTGCCTCGTTTTATCTGGAGCCGAATTCCTTTCATGTCGCACCACAATGTGCAGTCAGCATTCTAAAGTTCTTTTCAGCATCTTCAAAGGGAAATTAAAACCATAAAATCAGATGTGTTCCGATATCAACGGGAAACTGCGAGAGGCTGGCGAAAAAGGCGCCGTATTATTCTGATAGGAAAACTACATTTTATTCTGATAAGAAAACTAAATATAACATTAGAAACAATTTGGCATTTGTAGTCCCTTTTCTGTTTCCCATTCTCCACGCGAGTGTAAGCTTTGGATTTTGAAAGGCTGCCGGGAGGCTGTGCTGTCAAGACCTCCACGACAAAAACACCCTTCGTTCCCCCCCTACCCCCGGCCGGCCCTCTCGTCAAAGGCGTGGCGCCCCTGACGTAGCACGTCCTCACCGTGGACAGGGTTACAATCTGATAGCAAGACACTCATTCTGCGTTGCCATTTCACCTGAGAGCAATCGGCTTGGGGGAGATAACATTGTTAACGGTTGTGTTTATTTTGGTGCGCTTGTGTGTGTGTGTGTGTGTGTGTGTGTGTGTGTATACATCGATGCGTATGAGTGCGTGTAATAATGTGAGCATACAATTTCGATTAAGTTTGTGTATGCATGTGTATACATTGGTGTGTACGTGCACGTGTAAAGATGTGACTTTCTGTGAGTTCCAATTAAATCTGGGGAAAATACATATAAAGTATTTTCTAAAATCTGAATGCATTTATTTGAAATACTTTATTTTCAAATGCAAAGAATCCACAGTCCTTTTTTGACTTCAATATATTCCATTTGAAATAACATTTTGGAAGTAGGTATACATTTTTGATATTTAAAAAAAAATGTATACTGAATGTGTTTCTGAATCTTCATTATTGTAATGATATTTTAATTCAGGGTCAAAAGTGCCCCACACAGAGCCCCCCCCCCCCCCCCTCCAGCGTCTGTACGAAGCACATGTTGACAGGCCAGCGTTTGTTACGTCTGTTCAAGTGTAAATAACAGCAGGGACACATGTGCGACAACCAACCTGAACAAATGGCATCAGACGACTCTCTCACTGACGGCAGTTAAAGTCTGCACCGATAGCCATGACAGCCATTTGTTCTCCTCCTGAACGGCTTGTGACACCTCGGCCAGCCGCAGACTGACAGGAAGAAACAAACGGTCAAGCTGTTTACTCATTTGCATTTGCTCAATTAGCTAAGGCCATTTAGTGCAAATAAGCCAAAATAAGTAATACATTTAAAATAAAATAAAAACTAACAGATGCCACCATAGTATTGTACGGATTACACGCCACGCTTGTGTACAGAATTACACACTGCAGTCATGTGCAGATTTACACACCTCAGTCGTGTACGGAATTACACGCCGTCAGTCATAACTTGGGCCTTACACAAAAGTTTGCCCTAACGAAAGTCATCGAATTCTAACGGATTTTGATCGCCATCTTAACTAGTAATGAACGTAGCCTGTTGCATTCATTCAGGGCTTTTTAATGGCACCGTATTTCCACATGGCTCCCAACGAAAGGGGAAACCCCAACAGAACGACCTTTCGGAACGGCCTCCTTCCACTGCGGGTCACGGACAGCTCCAGCACAAAAGCTCGGAGGAAGACCAAACCACTCTACTGTCTGGTCATTACTATTCAAATCACACATGAAAAATGCGAGGCTTACCCCGTGAATAAAAACAGTCAGTCTGCATTAATCGTTGATGACCAGCATTTGCAAAACTAAGTATTCTCTTTCTATGAACTCCTAAATGTGCCTTGACAATTTAGGCCCAATTAAAGTGCTAATATATTATTAACGTTGACACAGTGATACCAAGAGACTAAAGCAGTGTTATTGTCAATTACCTTCATTCTTTTTCAAAGTGAGCAGGTAATCTGTGAAATAGACTGCTAGATGGCATGAGGATAGAGGGGCGAAAATGTAAATACATTCAATCAATTTAATGAGGAGAATATTCCATTAGTCAGATGGCCATTGCCTTTGACATTAAAACACAATGGAAGCGATTTCTGGCAGTATTAAAGAAAGATTTGTTTGAGGGCGTTTGAGTTCGACTGCTCTAGGGTCGATGCTTGGACAAAAAAACACGCCAACATCTTCGGTCCAAGTATATTGAGGGCCTCCGTCTCGCTTTGGATCAAAATTCTTCTGTCTCTGTGTCAGTTTCCACCAATGTCTGTGCCGAGGTCTAGTTTGCGACTGTGTTGAGTCTTGATTTCTGACTTTGTGTAGAGGCCCGGTTTCTAATGCCGATGTCTGTACTGAGGCCTGGTTTCTAATGCCCATGTCTGTACTGAGGCCTGGTTTCTGACTCCAGCGTCTGTGTAGAGGCCTGGTTTCTGTCTCCAGTGTCTGTGTAGAGGCCTGGTTTCTGTCTCCAGTGTCTGTGTAGAGGCCTGGTTTCTGACTCCAGCGTCTGTGTAGAGGCCTGGTTTCTTTCTCGAGTGTCTGTGTAGAGGCCTGGTTTCTGTCTCCAGTGTCTGTGTAGAGGCCTGGTTTCTGTCTCCAGTGTCGGTGTAGAGGCCTGGTTTCTGTCTCCAGTGTCGGTGTAGAGGCCTGGTTTCTGTCTCCAGTGTCTGTGTAGAGGCCTGGTTTCTGACTCCAGTGTCTGTGTAGAGGCCTGGTTTCTATCTCCAGTGTCGGTGTAGAGGCCTGGTTTCTGACTCCAGTGTCGGTGTAGAGGCCTGGTTTCTGTCTCCAGTGTCTGTGTAGAGGCCGGATTTCTGACTCCAGTGTCGGTGTAGAGGCCTGGTTTCTGTCTCCAGTGTCTGTGTAGAGGCCTGGTTTCTATCTCCAGTGTCGGTGTAGAGGCCGGATTTCTGACTCCGTGACGGCCCTGTACCAGTCCCTTCTCCTGCTGAGCTCAGCCCCTTCCACGCTCCCCTGGCATCACTGAACCTAGTGGAGTAATTATCACTGGGGTGATTAGTACTAGG
Organism: Hiodon alosoides; assembly: GCA_025775065.1. NCBI lineage: Eukaryota > Metazoa > Chordata > Actinopteri > Hiodontiformes > Hiodontidae > Hiodon > Hiodon alosoides. The sequence goes on from JAOYSI010004189.1 coordinate 11,020, forward strand.
GTAATTAGCGCTCGGGTAATTAGCACTGGCAGTAAAACGAGAGGAAGTGGCGCCGTTTCCCCAACTCTCAGTCATGCCTCGTTCGTTCATCGGCGAAAGTGGAAAAAAATCGCTACGAGCGGGGCTGGAAACGCACTGAACTCAGCGGCTAGGCAAAGCCCTCCGAGCGCCGCGGCGAGGGAACGAATGACTCGCCCCGGAACCAGCACGCAGGCCTCCCGCGGCGCCGCAGTGGGTACGGGGGCCCGACACGCATCTGCGGTCGGCTGCAAGGGCGGGACGGTCTGAACCCGCGGGGCTCCTCAAACGGAAAATCTCACCTGAATAATCTCGGTCCAGGGAGACGGGGAGGAAAATCATGCCCTATTCATCAAACCAATTTTAATTATACTACATTGCTTCTCCTAGATTAGTCTTATTTACTTCAAAGATTTGGATGGATGGTGCCCTGAATGGAACAGAATTTCAAGCAGGTTAGCTCTAACTTCCCTCCCCTCAAGTCAACTGTGAATGACACATTCTTGCACGGTCTTTAGCATTCAGTTAGTGCCGTCACACCAGCCGCCAAGTCATTATTCAGCGTATAAATCCGATGTGGCCCTTTCTCTTGACTTCCTGCCGACAAACACGGAATTTAAACAGGAAGATAAAATAGGTTAATCAAAAGGTACCATTAAATATACATGACAGGGAGGATTATTGACTGTAGTATCACTAGGAAAGAACACACACACACACACACACACACACACACACACACACATACATACACTTCCATACACAGTTCATAGATAGTTCATACGCACATACACAGCCCAAACCTGGGTGTTTATGACTGACCCTTGAAACTCGCAGGAAGGGTATGTTAGGTAAGGGTTACACAACCCAAGATATTTCCTCCTTCTGACACCGGCTGCTTTCGGTGGGGTGTGTAGTGCGACCGCGTCCTCGTGGCCAGCTCACCAGAGGGGAGCAGAGGGCCGGTAATAGGATGTGCTCAGCCAAAGCCGCGAGAGAGGCGTGGCAAATTGTGGTGTGCAGTTAGCCATTAGGCTCAGCATGGGGTCCCAGCCGGGTTGAAAGGGGCTGTCCCCCCGTGCCGTTTAAAAAACAGCCTTTGTGCTGCGGGTCTGAGATATTATCTCCCACACAGCACTTCCCCTTGTCAGGGGGAGACAGCGGCTTTGGCGACAAGGCTCTCACTGTGAGGATAACCTGTGGAAAACGCCTCAGTGTGTGCGTGACTTGAATGGGCTTGCTAGTTGTTGTGTTTCGGTGTACTAAAGGGGTCGACGTTATCTACTCTGTACATCAGTGTAGTAAAGGGTCTATGTTACTTAGTCTGTGTATCAGCGGAGCAAATGGTCTACATTACACTGTGTATCGGTGCATTAAAGGTTCCACAGTGGAGTAAATGTCCATACGTGTCACGGAGCAGCTGATTTTATGCTTTTTTTATGGGACCAGCTATGGCCCGTTTAAGCAATTTTTAATTCCATTATCTGACGAAAGCCGACAGTCTCAGAGGAACCCCGTTCCATGCCACTCACCCAGGGTCCCAGGCCGCTAATGGTTCCAGAATCAATATTTTTAAAGTATGTAACTGGCAGCCCTATTTAAAACATAAACAGTGTTTTATCTATCGTTTTCCATCAGTGACATCACTTTTGCCCAATGAGCTCACAGGATTGTTCACCAAAAACTTACAAGGAGGGCAAGAAGGCACAAATCAGATAGATGAAATTAAAGTAAACGGTGCCTTGTAAAGAAACGTGCTGAGTGAAAACAAGAATAACATTAAACAGATGGCCTCAATTGTGGGGGGGGGGGGGGGGGGGGGGGGGGGGGGGGGGGGGGGGGGGGGGGGGGGGGGGGGGGGGGGG
>JAOYSI010004190.1:5509-21193 GCA_025775065.1 Hiodon alosoides
TATCAACAATGCTTCTGAACCAGAATGGTCGCCGTCTGAGAACTTCACAGAACAGTGTTAATCAGGAACCTCTGTAAGGTTTCGATAACATATCAACAATGCTTCTGAACCAGAATGGTCGCCGTCTGAGAACTTCACAGAACAGTGTTAATCAGGAACCTCTGTAAAGTTTCAATAACATATCAACCAACTGGCAAAGCCAAACAGAAAGGTTAAGGGCACAAGTCTTTGTAACGGGAACTGAATCCATCGGGCGGCCCACAAAGCACACGGACTAATGTCCTTCAAGCTGCGAAGACTGAAGAACACGTTCCTCCTGGGTGTGGTTACCTACTTGCGGTCTAGTCTGGTGTACGGGATTTCCAGCAGCTTCTCGTTTCCGAAGACGTCTAGCCAGAGATTCTTCACGCATTCCCCCGAGTTGTTGTCCAGCAGCAGGTCCAGGTTGCGGTCCCGGTCTATGACCGAGACCACCTGGGCCAAGAAGGGAATGACCACGGCCTGGACTCTCTTCCACAGAGTGTGTCTGCAGAGGCCAAACACAGGACATGGTCAGGCCACGAGAGACCTTTTTATCCAACTCAAATGTGTCTTATTGAACAAAAGAGAAATAAACAAAAAAATTGCTTTACATTGATTTTTTTTTTTAAGCTACTTTGGTTTGTGTTTATAATAAACCAAGTTTAATACTCAACCTTAATTAATTTTGTCCGCACATTTTATGGCATTATCCCTTAACCACTCATATTTTATACATTTATATATATAAGAGGTGTGTTACCTACAAAGCAATACTAATTTTACAGATCAGATGTCATCAAAACAAATGCTTTTTAAAAAAATCCATATACTATATAGTTTTTGTGAGGTTTTATGAGAGCGGACATCTAACATCTAAAAGCGAAAATACACACATCAGATAAAGATGATTTCTGCATATGCTAGGCTTGGCAAACTTCTGTTTAATGATGCTCAACACCGCCTCTCACTGAAATGGTAATAACATCATTTTCAAGCACTATATTATGTATTCAATCAGCAGCGCTATAAGGCAGAGGTTCTCAAACACCTTAGAGACTGCCCAGGGGGTCCGCAAACTAAATACATTTTATACACTTTTGTCAGTCAGTTTCTCAGTAGGGGGTCCGTGATAAATTTTGCATGTGAAAAAGGGGCCGTCAAACAAAAAAATAGTTTTAGAACCCCTGCCATATGTTTTGCTGACTAGACTATATGTCTAACAAAAGCCCTCAGACCCAGAACTGCAAAGAGAGATTGGCATTACAACTGCCCTGCCCTGCCTGATTGGGTTCACATACCGAAACGTCCCGCCTTCCTGCAGGGCATCTATGTTGGACGCCTCCTTGAAGACCCAGCTATTGGGCGAGAGGGTGTATCCATCGTGCGTCGACAGCAGCGAGTGGAGGCGCTTCTTCACGATTTTCAAAAACACCCCTGCGCACAAAGAAGAAGAAGAAAAAACTGCTCTGGAACTGTATTACAGAGGGCCCTATTACTTGACACATCCCCCCCTTCTCCCGTGTCAAGGATGTGAGAGAGAAGAGCTCCCCCTGTGGAACGGCACGAGCCGGTCACCTCTCAGCTCCTCTCCATCGGCCAACAGCGTCAACAGGATCTCCACCCTCCTGGCACTCCGGATCCCGTCCTCGGTCTGGTCCTTGAGCATTCCCACGGCACTCTGCACACAGCTGCGCACTAGAGCCGTGGTGTCCAGGACAGACTCCCAGTCCTGCAGTAAGAGTCAACGCTACAACGCTCGCATTTACACGTTATACAGAGGGGCTTTCTAATGAGCTCAGAACATTTTTTTACCCTTCACACCACTGTATATATCCTTTACTTAATTCAGGTTAGACGCACTAGTTACTAGTTCCACAGGTCACAGTGGTCCTCAACAATTGCAATGGATGTCCCCAGTTTAAAATAAAGAACTGCACTGAAGTGGCAAACAGTAACTTTCAGTCTGCAGTGGCAGCCCCAAGTCGTGATTCGACATTTATATGTTACACGTGCAGCGACCCAAAGAATGGGGGGTGGGGGTTAAGATACCTCCAAAGGACTCACTGTGAGTTCGGGACGCTCCCCCTCGGTCTGCTCCCCCTCGGGACGCTCCCCCTCGAGACGCTCCCCCTCGGGACGCTCCCCCTCGGGACGCTCCCCCTCGGGACGCTCCCCCTCGGTGTACATGTCTTCCACTTCCATTGCTAGGAGAGAAAAAAAATGACCCGTCTTAACGATTGCATCAAACCTTTTCTATCTTGCATGAACATTCTGAAAACAACATAACTTATTGATGTGCTTGGCGGTTATCCGACAACCCGAGTGATTTACACGGCTGGACGTATTATGGGAAGAAGGTTCAGAGCTAGGCTCGTGGAGACACAACTGCACTGCTTTTGCCAGTCTACTTCTAAACATTAACAATCCTTCTGCTGTTATTATACATACAGTACAACGTAGTTCTACACAATAGGACGCAACGTAAAATTACCCTCTGGTTTTTCCACCTCCTCAAAAAGTTGGCTGATGGTCAAATTTCTAAGCGCTTTAATGTCCGAGACAATATCTTTGGATTTTCGGAGATCATCAATGTGCACGGACCTCCAGGGGCCTGTTCAAGGAGAGAGGGCGAGATTAAAACACTCAGTTTCATGCAATATCAATGTACTTTACTTCAATGTACTATAGAGGTAGCCGGTGGTGTAGTGATAAAGGTGACAGGCTTGAGACCAAAAGGTTGCTGGATCAAATCCCACCCCTGCTGTTGTACCCTTGAGCAACGTTCTTAACCAAGGTACTTCAGTAAAAATATCCAGCTGTGGAAGTGGATTAATGTAGAAATTGTAAAACTATGTAAGTCGCTTTGGATAAAAGCATCTGCTAAGAAAGTAAAATGTACATCACAAATTATTTGTATAGCAAATTTATAGCATAATTTATCTGACCTCCATGAAATCCAACATAGGAAGTCCCTCCTTCAATTCTTGGCAATTTGGTAATGAAGTACACAAACACCTTCCCTTTCATCTCTTCCTCCTTTGACTTGTTAATTTCATTTATGGCAGAATACCTGAAAGGAAATTCATACGGTGAAGATGAATCAATCCAGCATCATCGGCTTGTGAATAACAAGCGAGAGGTCAAGCCATTTGGGTTTTAAGACGCAACGTACTTTGCAGATGCGATGAGGTTTGTGCTCAGGTTGCCATTATCAAATTCCGTTTGAATGATGAGGATTTTGTCTCCACATGCGGAATCTAGAAATTGCCTAGTCACATTACAACAGCTGGGTCAGTCTTACTTATTCATTTTTCTCCTGCAAATATCAAGCATGCTGCACCGACAGACAGACAATAAAGCTATTTGTGCAGACCTGATCTTTTTGAGGAACGAATGCTCTGTGTCAAATTGCTGTAGAGAGAGGAGCTCAGTGGCTCCAGCAGCCCCCTGGAGCTGCCCTATGTCAGAAGCCGTCAAAAGCCTTGAGAACGTTGTGACCTTCAAAGAAAAAGTAGAAGAGGTGAGGCTAATAACATTACAAACATTCAAATGAAATAACCCAAGCATGCCAAGGTAATGGATGAGCATGCTACACTTCTAACTGTTCAGTAGTTTGTGGGTGAAGGCGTGCATTACCTCGGTGAATGAGTTGTGGCGTCGTTCCTCCAGTCGCGTGTGAGAAAGGATGAAGTCGGCAAGGGAGTCATGCTTCTGCTCTTCGCAGTATATTCTGGCCAGCTGATCGATCTCCACCTTAGGGAGACCGGTCCAGTCGAGTCGAACCACAGAGTCCGGGGTGGCGCAGTTCAAAAGGATGAGCTTAGCCTCGTCCAGGACTTTTCTCACTGCCTCCGTCCCTTCTGGACCTCCTTTGAGCCTCTCGGTCACTTGCAGGACCACCGAGGCACAGGTGTCGGAGTGGTAGCCAACGAAGATGTCAGCCGGCAAGTATTTGTATGTCACGGGGGCCATCGTGTGTTTAAGAACAGTAACAAACAATCCCACCCATCTCTCCAGCTCTTTGACAATTTCCTTTTGTTCAAGCTTAAGAACAGTGTTAATGTCCAGATAATGTTTCTCTAGCCTGTTGATGAGGGGAATCGGGAACTGCTTGTAGACCACCTCCTTCTCCTCAATGACTATGAGCCTGAAGTCTTTGTGTACTCTGCATTTCACACGATGGGTTCCCAGTCCCAGGTCCACATACTTCTGGCCCCCCAGACAAACATAGTACTGGTTGAGGGCATCGTACAAACTTTCATAGAGATTCTGAAGGTTCAGCAGAACAATTGTCTGCCCTGTCTCCATGCAGACCTTCACACGGTTGATGTTACGGCAAATCTGAGTGTACTCCTGGTCTTTGGGGAAGCTGGAACCGAAGATAATTTCAGGATGGCAGCAGTCGGAAAAGAACATTTGCTGGAGTATTTGGAGAGCAGCATAATTTTTAGTCAGAACCAGCAGGTATCGACACTCGTCATCTTGACCAATGGCTGAGATGTTCTGTCGCACCAGCTCAATAGCACTAATGGTCTCCAGATTTGGACGGATCTGCAGCCTGTCGGTGAAGACGGTCACGGCATCCACGTCATCTCTACCACTGAAGTTTCTCAGCACCACCTCCACAATCTGATTGGCAGTAGGCTTTTGCTCAGAGGCCCTTGTGATCGCAAACACCATTTTGATCAGACTATAGTAGTCCCGGAGGCCAAAAAACCCCTTTCCTTGTCTCCGGCCAATATTCAGGTAAGCCCTAGCAAAAGGTTGAAAGAAGTCCCGGACCTTCTCCAGAATCATCTTGTCGGACGAGCATATCCCTTTGGCGCTTTCAATCAGCTCTTTTTCATCTGGGTCCCCACGGGACACAAAGATGCCTCTATTCATTTTAGCTGGGTCCAAGGCCCAGTTGGAGATGCCGATGAAGCCAACCTTTTTGTGGGGCAGTGGCTCGTCATCGATGCACCCTTCCTCCAGCAGAGGGTGAAGTGTTTTCAGTGGCATTTTCAGGGAGTCCTCGGCTAGGCCGATTTCATCCAGCACCACCACCGAGATGTACTCGCTCAGGTTCTTTCCCTCCTGAAAGCGTGCACACTGTTTAAACGTGTTGATGATGCCTTCGGGTGTGGAGTGTGGGCTGCACTGGAAGGAGACCAGGTGAATCTGCTTCAGTTTCTTGTAAAGCTCAGAGTGAGCTGCTTGACCCTGCATGGCGTCAGCAACTAAGGTCTTAGACAAAGACTTTGAGCTCCCAGGTTTCCCAACCAGGAAGAGTGGTATGCGGAGCTCAATGCAGATTACCATCATGAAAACGTTTTCTTTCAAAGCGTTGTTCCTCGCAATTGTCTCCCCCAATGGGACACCACTCAAGAGTAGGTCCTGCATGAGAGAGATTTCTTGCATCATTTTCTGTGGATTGTAAGAATGTAGCTTTTGGCAGATTTTTCTCCTGTACTTATCCTTCTTCTCCAAGCAGGCATGGTAACAAACACCGACAGCCATTATCAGAGACCACAGAACAGGATCTCTCTCATCTGTCAACCTCTGGTTTCCCCCACTCTTTCCATCCTTCAGATTTCTCTCCAGAAATATCTGGAGCTCAGTGAGCAACATATTGTGATTGTTGTGGAACCACACAAAAGCCTGCATGCAGCGCTCCACATCCCTGAGACTCACGAAGCTGCACTCATCGTTCCTGGTCCTCATATATTTCTGCGATGAGGCAAGAACTTCAGTGATGACCTTGACGTAGCTTTGATCGATCAAACTATTCTTGACCACCCTCTGAACTACTTGCTCAATGTAAATTTTTTCAGTGTGGTCATTGAGCTGTCCAAAGTCCCACACTAAGGGAATCATGCTGGGTGGCAGTGCTTGCACCCTGTACACCAGCTGACGGAGGGGGATGGAACCAAGTTTTTCATCGGTGTCCTCAGCCCGGACTCTGTATCCCAAGCCGGCTGACTCCAGCCTACGGATCATTTCATCCGTGTGCTTCCTGTAAGGATTGCACGCGGCAATGATCTTCAGACCAGTGTTTGCACTCAAGCGCTCTCCTGCCACGGAACTGTCACAGAGGACTTCCTTAATACTGCTTATGGCCTCGGTTGTGTTCGCTTCGTCGAAGAAGAGAACGGAGTCAAAGCCATATTCCTGCTTGTTGGAGAAAGCAATGGCCTCAGCGTCTCTCACTTTGCCGTAGATCATATCGGAACTTGTACCTCCATGAACTTTGACAAGTTTCATGTTCTCTGTGGGGACCCCACACCTCTGCAGTTCACACATGAACTTTATGAGCCGGGTCTTCCCACAGCCAGTCTCACCCATAATGATGACAGGGATGCCACACCTGAACCGCATGTGAATGGCCAGAATTTTTAACATGTTGTCGGTGGTCAGTTCGTAAGTCTCGTCAGGGTCCAAAGGCCACTGGATTCCCAGGACATTGCAGAGGCGCTCGATTTTCTCACCTCTAGGGAGCTGGTCAAAATCGAAGTTGAAAGGAACTCTCTGTAGCCTGAGGCCTTCATACAGCTCTTTAGTCATAATGTTTCTCCTGATCACAGTTCCATTTAGAGGATCGATCGCATCGACCCCCTCCTGGCCATTAACCTGAAGGTGAAAGCCAATGAACGTCATGGATGTGTGGTCAGCGTTGAAGAAAATATAAGGGTGCGGTTCCAATTCCCATCTTTTCCTGATGCGGAAGGGAGCCAGGTCTTCCTCATTCACTCCAACCATGTGTGCCTGCTGCTTACCAGGGCTCTGGTCAGAGATGCTGAGTGACGGCGTGGCAAAATCCTTAGCCATTAGAATCATGAAATCGACCACAAAGTTTTTGAAGCCCTGCAGTGTGTCTCCAACTAAAGCGACATTGCAGAAGACGGATGACTCACAGTCTCGAAGCTGCAAGTTAAGAAACCAAGCAAAGTTCCTCAGCTCCGCCCACGATGGGTCTACAATGCCACAGTATAAAAAAAGCAACTGCAGACACTCCACATGGGTCCCCTCGACACCAGCATACATAAAGTCATCTAGACTCTCGCCATTGTGGAATCGTCTAATATACTGATACGGCCTTTGGAATGCTTCGCTTCTGAACTCCTGGTCATCCATGAGTGGGTCTTCAAACTCTTCCATGGAAGGGTAATCTTGCATCCTCATTTCTGTCTCCAGAACCTCTTTGGGGGTTTGACAGAAAATGTTTGGAAACATTTCAAGGAAGGCAATAGGGGGATTTGTACCCTGTATGGAGAAAAGTACAAATCATATCAAGACAAAGTTCATCAGCCTGTTTGGAACATCACTAAATTGAAAAAAAAACTCTATTGACTTACAGCTTTTGGCCCATTTCTGACCCAATTTCCTGTGGATTGCAAGGTCTCAATGACATACAAGTGCTTACTGCTGCATTTCCACATCAGTCCCTCAGAATCCATCAAGTAGTGGAGAACCAATAGTTTGAACAGAAATTCATGCAAGCCTTTCTGGACCTGATTAAAATTTTAAACAAAAATTAGGAAACACAAACGCAATCAGCATTTCTTATGCAACACTTAAGACTAAGTGTGAACTTGATCATTATAACCAAAAGGCAAGACCGACATCAAATCTCCCAAGGTTGGAGAGTTGTAAGCCGTTAATAATACTTACAGATGATGTAATATCAAAATGAAAGATTGTGAGGTCCTTCTCAGGGCAGTTAAGCAAAGACTGAAGAATGGCATTTTCATCTACCCCGGGGTCAATCAAGCGAAAACATTTCAGCAGCGACTGCTTCTTCGAAGTTTTCTTCAGTTCTTCATAGAGTCTCTGAATATAAAGCGATTTGCCTGGAAGTAAAGGCAATATTTTTAATTAAACATTAACAAGTCAGAAAATCTTCTCAGGGCGTTTAGCTGCCGAGTCGTCACCCAACCTTTTTTGATCTACTCACCAACTCCTGCTCTTGAAGAAGATACAACGGCAACAAACTGTCTGCCTTTGAATACAGCTGCAGCACTGGACTCGTCCAACGGAACGGTATAATGCTTTGAGAGGTACCTCCGAATCTTGTCCAGGGGCTCCTGGGGGACCATGTGCAGCCTGAATTGACTAAAGGCCGAGGGGAGGTATGTGTGCTCCCGTTCCGAGTTGCAGACAATCACAAGCCGGTAGTCCTTCCTGCTCTGCCTTTCAAGCTGCTGAAAGAGCTGCTCGACTTTGTAGCTCACTTCATAGGCAAGACAGTCGGCATACAACATGGTGTAGATCTTCTCCCCTTTGTAACCCGGCGTGAGGCATCGCCTGAAGAAGAGCTCCACCTGCTCGTATGTTGTAGTGGAGCTGCACAGGAGAACCTCATCGTACGTGGGCAGCTGCTCGTCTTCACTGCTCATGTAGATGCAGATGCAAGACGTCAGGATTTCGGCGTTTGGGCAGATGATGAGATTCGGCCGTCCACTCGAGAAGCCCTTGGGCAAGGTTCTACAAACTGTCCTTTTCTTTTCAGCGTCAATGTCTTCCTCTTTGTTTGCCAATATTTCCAGCAGCCTCCCAAGACTTCCGATGTCTAACGAGTCTGGAAGAAAATGTGTCATGTCTTTCATGTAGGCATTCCACACCAAATCCAGTTTACCTGAACCACTTGCTTGCTCCACCAGACTTGGCAGGTCTTCAAAGCAATCATCACTCCCCAAATTTTCAGTAATTTCCATACTCTCAGTCAACTCAAAGGTCTGAAAGGCTATTTCCTCATTTTGCTCAGGTTTCTTGTTAAGGATTTCATATTGCAGCTGGTGCCATGTTTGCCTTAAGTCGGATGCCTTGCAGTCGGGTTTGAGGAAGGAGAGCATCATCAGAACTTGGTCCTCTAACTTTTCGTTCACATTTTTTTGAATCAGCTTTTGGCAGAGGTAGACTATCTGCTCAGCTGTGTAATAGTTGAGGTAGTAATGCTGAGATCTTTGCTTGTCCATAAAGTCTTTCCAAAAGCTCAGACATGTCTCCATTTTCCTGCACAGTTTCGGCAACTGCTCAACCACGCTTCCCTCTACCATGATCTCGCCAATGATGCCGCCCAGATTGAAGTCCATGATGATTCCTGCCTCACTGAACAGGCTACAGTTGACATTGGCTTCCCAGTGCCTGAACAGTGGGTTTCCAGCAGTGAACAGATCAATGAACACTGCAGCTAACCTCTGGGCACTGTCAAAAATCTAGGTAAACAAGAAAACAAAAAAACAAAAAAACTGTCAAAAGGGAGACCTGAAATACAGGTGTATGAAATACATTTCCAATAACGGAAGACATTTAACACACATTTTAACTTTTTTTCTGCTCTGCCCTACTCTGCTCTGAAAGCGAGACCGAAAAAAAGAGTTGCAGTGAGTGTTGATTTAGGGCAACCTACCCGAAGTTACCTCAAAACTTCAGGAACAGAAGCCTTGAGCACCCAACACTTACCTCAGCAAAGCGATCCACCTCACCCTGGCCCTGGTCCCCCTTCCCAGACATCAGCATGAGCTTGTTTTGCAGTTCCCTCAGGTCCTCCAGGGAGTAGGAGCGCATCTCCTGCCCATCATCGTGCTCCTCAGGGATCTGCAGCTTCAGGGCTGTGTCAAGAGTCAGCTGGAGAAAAGAAAGATGGCCAAAGACACATGGGTCATCATTTCAAAAGGTACCAGAAAGACATTCGGCACTCCCAGGTGCATTGAGTTTGGCATTATAAACAGCCTGCTGGAGCATCAACTCACAGTTTGAGGTTACCCAAATATTTTCCTAGACGTTTAGAATTACTAATTTTTTTTTAAAAATGTGATTAACTGAAGCAAAACGCAAAAGGTGGATATTCATTATCGTAACTGGGGATAAGACACACACATCAGGGTTTCACAACACACAGGTACACACAGGTACACACAAACACACACAAACCTTCTTGTCTCCGTGAGCGCCGATGATGTAGATGCCGTTCTTGTTGATGGCAGAGGCCAAGGAGAGCGAGGAGAGCTCTACGGAGCCGTGGCTGTCCTTCACCGTCTTCAGCCACTCCAGGTGGCGCGCGGTGTCACGCTGAAATCAGAGGACAAGTTTTGTGTGGCTGTCTCTGCTTAAGTCGGGCTGTTCAAAGCAACAGAACATGTGCATGGAATTTGTCTCAAAGAAAAGGCAGCTCTTCAAACCACCTAAAATAGAGAGAGAGCCAATCGCTAAGTGACTCTTATAAAATACAATATTATAGACAAGAAAGGATTACATCGAATGATGCATCCTTGTTGGAGGTAGTTCATTAAACCAGTTTGTGTGCCAGTTTTATACGAGTAATCGATAAAATTAAAGTAATCGATCGAAAAAGAAAAAAAACTTCTCCTCTAATGCACCTAGGACAGAATCTTACCAGTTTTTTGGGCAGATTATGATCATTCTCGAGAGCCTTCCACAGTTTCTTCAGTGCCTTCTCAAAGTCGACAAAGCCAGCATCGGGCTTCAGATCGTACAGCATGGAGGAATAGCCGAGGACAGCGTCGTGGAAGCAGGCCACCCGGTCAACATCCAGATCATTCTCCCCAGCAGAGATGGAGGCCAGGTCCACAAAGACCTTTAGCTCATTTATATCTGTCGTGACAATGCAGGAACAACGAACGGCTCAATTCATCAAGGTGCAAATTTTACTTCTCTAAACAAACAGATTTTTTTGTTGTTGAATAAATTAATAAAGATCATTTTAACAACAATACTGATCATGCAGGTAGATGTACTGATTCCATTTCTACTTGCATTCATGCACATCCTGTGATGACGTACCTACGAGAGCCTCTTTGACCCACAGGATAAAGTTCTTCCTGAAACCCAGCTCCTGAAGGCACTGTCTGCGAGCTTTGGTGATGTCCACCAGAACCTTTTTGGCCTGCACCAAGTCATTGTCAATGCGATCCAGGCACTCCCTCTTAAAGTCCACGTGAGTCTGAAAACGGAAAAACACCGAGAGCCGTTCAGTTGTTACTGGCTTATAGACGAAGATTAGAGCAATTTGTAGAAATATTAATTGAAACAAGCGTCTGTAAAGAGACCATTAAAGAATACATCTTTAGTGCCCAAAAATACATTAAATGCTTCTTAAATTCTAAACAATCGGATCTACCAAATATACAACTTACAACTTCAAGCAGGGTGTCCACGATTTTGAAGTCCCCTTGAAGGCTAAGTGTCAGCTTGACCTTCATGATGACCTGGGCTGACTCAACGGCCAGGTGGAGCTCGTGGTACTGTTCGATCTGCTGGATCCTTTTCTGGATCCATCGCTTGTTATCGGACAAGTCAGTTCGGCACATGATGTCCAGATCCTCCTTCAGCTCCTCATACTTGCCTTTGTAGGCCTCGAAGACAACATCCACTTCCTGCAGGCTGAGAGTGCCATCCTTCAGGCTTGTGTAGATCATTTTAAATCTACTGTAGCTTGGCTGAAAAATGTCTTTATGTATCACTGCAAGGGTGGCCGGAGGTTCTTTGTCCTCCCCGCCCTCCCCCTCGTTCTCGTCATCGATGTGCTCTTTCGCCTGGTTCTCCCAGCACATCTTGAAGATGTAGCTGTCTTTGAAGGTGTGCAGCACCTCTGCCATCTGTCTCGTGTCTTCGTCGAGGTTGAAGAAGGTGACTTCATCCGACATCGCGGAAGAAATTTCGTCCAACTGGTGAACCAACATTAACTGGTCCAGGTTCTTCGATTCAATATCAGTCTGGTATCTTTCCTCCAAGTCTCCCGACTCAACTGAAATTCACAAACAATTCCAGAAGTATTGTAATATGGTAACTTATCTAACCGTGAAATGTCCTTACTAATTAATTTAACTGTGTAATACAGCCACCAAGCCATCATTTATCGATGGTTGCTTTTGTTGAGAATACACCAACGTGATTATACTTCAGTGGCTCTCTAGCATATCCTGTCAGTTTTCCATAGTATTTTGCACAATACACACAAAAAAAATACACCTGACATATTCCATGACCTCTACTTCAAGCAAAAAAGGTGAAATCATTGTCAGAGGTCCAAAATCTGGTCCAAGAGATCTACAATCCAGTTGGTTATATACCCCGAATCACCTATGAGATCATCTGTAATCCCCCATACATAGGGACGCATCAGGTTTATCCCATCAAGGAGAGTTGAGAAACACTGAGAAATATTTCATTTTCCAGAGGGAAAAAATTAAAACAGAAAACCCAGAACCAAATCGGGAGAAACTGGAACATTATTCCCTGACCCCAAAGGCTGTCGAGAGAACCCCTGGAAAATATAATTATAGTAGATTCCCTTAGAATGAAAGTTAATCGGTGAAGATCTATCCCCCTCTATACCCATGTCAAAAGCCACACACCAATAATACCAGTGAGTACACACTAACACACACACACACACACACACACACACAAACCTGTAAGGTGCTCCTGGAGTTTCTGACACATGGTAAGCAGACTTCCCACCAGCTCCTTCTCGTGGTAGACGGCCTTAACCTCCTCCTGTCTCCACTCCACCAGTCTCTTCATGGCTTGACCATCCTTGTACCGCTTGTCATCGCACAGGTAGTCTACACAGAGGACTAATCTTAATAAACTTTCTTAATAAACAGACACCCTAACCCTACATACAGTTTCAGTTCACAGATTTACACTTCAGTTTTTACAGCTGGGCCTTTTAAATCCAACAGTGGCAACCTCACCAGGATGTAACCTCCTGGTTACATGCCAAAACCGAAGTCACTGGTCCACGAGTCTGCCAAGTTGAGGTCTTCTGTGTCCATACACCTTCATCTACTTTGGCCAACCAAGCTCTACCAGATGGCCCTCATAGTAAAAGCTGGTTTTGAGAACCAGCTTCAACCAACAGATGAACCATACAATGTGATGTTCTCACCTATCTTCAGAAGTTCCATAAACGTGTTCTTCTTCTCCAAGATGTGATTGAGAAGCTTGATAGGGATCTTTCCACTGATAAACCAGCTTAAAAACGAGTCAAATGCTGAACTCGCCAAAGCAATTTTCTCGTTCGCGTCATCAGTAAGACGCTCGATCAGCTTCTCATCTGTACCTTCAGGAAAAATAAACACACATCAACATTGAAACAAATAACACATTAGTAATGCTTTGTGCAAGTGGGGAACAAAAATAAGTAAATATACTTAAAAGAAAAAGAAAAAATGATAAACACTTTTATAATCAAAATAAAAAAGAAAGCAAAATGGTGATTTGTGTTGCAGACACACTGAGAGAGTACCAAGGAGTTGAAAGATGTTCTTAGCGGCGGACCAATTGAGAAGGTGCCGGAGGGCCACCTCTTCTCCATCCAGGTACTGTCCACGAGGATCTTTGGGCCAGGACTTCAGAATCATCTCGGAGACCAGCCTCCCAAACTTCCAGAAGTTTATTTTAATGATTTCAAAAACTTTTGACTCCGACTTGGACTGTTGAAGCAAACGTAAATACTAAATTGAAAAATTGTGCTAGAACTTGAGCGTGTGTTTAAACAGTCGTCTAGGGTTGAAAAAGCTTTCGCTGAGTTTACTTAGCTAATTACCCGAGCCCTTGACATCAAATCACTAAACTACCCTTTACTCTGGTAAAAATTAATTATGATGGGCGTGAAAGAAACATTTTGAAACTGGATGTTTAAACCTTGAATGACCTAGCCAGTGCAAAAAGTCCTACAACAGTCACAAGGTCAGGCTGACATTCTTCAACATACACAGGTGACATACTTCAACATTTATGGCTTTGGCTCCACCTACGCGTCCTTTTTTCACAGGTGACCCTTACCTGGCAAATGGAGCCAATGGCTTGTATAGCACATTTCTCAACACTCTTCCCCACATGAGGATGGGAGCGGTTCAGCTCCTCGATTTTGGAGCAGTAGATCTGAATTTGATCGAGGGAGGGCTCCTGAAACAAACCAAAGAGAAACGTTTCCGTCCCAAGTGCGCAGTGGAATGGCTAGTGGGAAAACAGAAAAGTGTAATTATAGCAGATTCTCACGTTCTTAAGTTTTCCTTCCAAATCTGTAGTGAAGGTCTGCCTCCACTTCTTCGTAAATTCTTTGCTTCCAAAGTCGAGAGAAATCACGTCGTTCCACATCTAAGAATCGTTATTAAAATGTAATGTGCATTTTAAGTATTTTCAATTTTCATTCAACTTTTCTGTTTTATAAAATGCAAATGTTTCCCCACCCCATATTAAACATACCCAATTATTTGAAACTTTTATTGTCATATTATATTTGTAATGCGTTTTTATTAGATTTTGCTACTAAGGGACAAATCTGGTCATGCACAAAAATGGTAGACAGAAGAAACTAAATTTGAATGACTTGAATTTCAAAGTTCTGTCTTCTGACATTAACGACAAACGACAAAACCTGTAAACAGTTCTCACGTCAATCTCTGACGTTAGGCTGACGCTCAAGTAGCCGCTGCTCAAAAGTCTGCCCCTGTAGGTCTGACTGATCCAGCTACGCGTGGTCTTCATGGCCTCAGACAGCAGAAGCTCCGCCTTCTCATTGAGCTTGTCCCCGCCCACACCCTCAGCGACCTGGAGCAAAAGTTCATCACAGTTCATCACATTTTCAAACAAGCCATTTAAAGTCCCACAAGATAAACATCTGTTCCAGCAAGTTTCACTCTTCCCAGTCATGGAGGTACCGTCAACTCAGGTGCCTCACACAAACCCAGAGCGCGGGTCGACCCAGTCATCTACGCTTTCCATCACCAGAACATACCCGCGCCTCAGAAGACCGGGCAAAGCCTGAAACGGACACAACCAGATTCATGCACGTCACAGGAATCTGTGTGAAATTCTGAGAGTAGCTTGGGGGTCTGACACTTCTGCAGATTTTCTCCAGCAGTTTTATGGACACTGCCAAGCACTTTTCTCCATAGCCTTCATTATAACCACTGCAGAAAAAGTAAATGACAAAAAAAAAAAGACAGTTTAGGTCATCTTTAAAGTACTCTTTTTTTCTATTCCAACACATTACAGATTTCATTGCTTCAACACTAAACATGAATAATCTCTCACTACAAACACACACACACACACACACACACACACACACACACGAGGGATACCTTTTCTGTCGTTTTGTTTTTTTGTCCTTGCCCGAGTAAAACACACAATTTACCTTCCCACTTTACCTTCCTACAGCTAATGAACTAGCCACTGACTGCAATTATATTAAATGCATTATATCCCTCAATATGTTTTATATTCAACATTACACACCCTAAGTCACCTCTTGGGGGTTTTGTTTCATCAGACCAACTGAATATTTTCACTGTGCAATGTATTAAGTCTGATACAGTCAAGAAAGGCAGCATTAGGAGTCGTTTGGGGCTATCTTTAGTAATTAGGGGCATAGGTTTCTCAAAATGTGGACACGGTCCCTGTATGGCAATTATAGCTTACTATCATTACTGCTATGACACCAGACTACATAATGTCAATATCAAACATGTTTTGACATGGGTTGACTTAACAAATAAACCAATATCCAAATACACACAGCCTCACAATATGTAAATCAAAATAAGTTACCTGTATTGATGTTCGATCAGATTTTTTTGAAAATGTGAGAGCACTTCAGACACGACCTGGAGGAGGGGTGAGGAGAGGAGAGGAGAGGAGAGGAGAGGAGAG
>JAOYSI010004190.1:21293-33732 GCA_025775065.1 Hiodon alosoides
TTTGAAAATGTGAGAGCACTTCAGACACGACCTGGAGGAGGGGTGAGGAGAGGAGAGGAGAGGAGAGGAGAGGAGAGAAAGAAATTTATTTAAACATAGAATAAAGTTTAGTCGCTCCGACAGACGGTGAGTCACGCGATCATAACTTGGTAGACGGGCATCGAGGCATTCAGTTAGGGTTAGATCGAACAGTAAACCCCACAATTCAAAAACTTACCGAACAGTTGCTGTACGAGATTTCAGCAGGCATCTTGCCCACCATGACGTGGAGAATGTCCAACAGGTCGACCGGCAGGATGGAGCTACACTCAACCAGATCTTCAAGAGTGACCAGGAACATCCAAGAGCGCGACAGCAACTGGTCCACTTCCACCAGGTGATTATGTGCTTTCATTAGATTCAGCATGGCCCTGAAGGGAGAAAACGCAATGCAAGATGTATAAGGGAATCACAACAACTTCAGTGCAACAGAAACAATTCCTAGGGTAAAAAGGCAAAAAACAAAGCATGTTTAAACTAAAGCCATGGGTCTAATGGGTGAACAACGTAACCGCAAGCACCTCCGGTCTTGGCTAGTGAGATATTTGGTGTTTTCAAATTTCAGGCCCTGCAGTCCAGCCCAGGAAAGGTCATATTTCGGGTTGACCTCAAGTAGAACAGGTTCAAATGGCGCAGAGGACTGCTTCAGGAAGTGCAGCAGAGGAAGCAGCAGGATCCATCGCGGCATGCTAACGTTCTTCACAGCGAGAATCAGGGCCTCCACCGCGTCTGACAGCCTGGACAACAGGAGAGGGTTAGCCTAGCATGCCACCGTGCTTCACAGCGAGAATCAGGGCCTCCACCGCGTCTGACAGCCTGGACAACAGGAGAGGGTTAGTCTAGCGCTTGGCTACTCACAGAAATGTGTAGGAAAAGGTGTGATCTGATGGACACAACAGAGACAACTCTGGTTTCACACTAACGGCAAACAAAAAACACATCTGAAGAATGTGCTTAAGACAAGTAATCATATCCTTGCGCATTCAAACCTGCAGCCGTCCCTAGTGTTCACTTCGTAATAAGCGTGCCACTGACTGGGACGAGAACACCAATCAGAGCAGGGGTAACCCTGAAGCACAAATGAGTCTGTACACAGAACATAAATGCAGACGAAGAACTTACCCTTTCAAAACGGAAAACGATTTCGAAAAGTCATCCCAGAACTGCAGGAACTCCGCTTTAAGCAGCTTTGGCAAGCACAAGGCATTGCAGAAACGTGTCAGTTCTTTGTCCACCTTAATCTTGTACTTCAAATAGACATACAGCGAGATTATCGCAGCCTTAAAGGGCTCTTCCAATAAACCCTTTCCATCACCGTCCTTTGGCTGAGGAATAACCTTTTCCAGCATGAACTCTTTCAGAAGGCCGTTCACCTTAAGGTGGAACAAAAATGGAACAAAAATTCTATAATTATGATCAGGCATTCTCTCAGTCACTCTGTTATTGACACAGCAACTAGATGCATTTAACGAATCCTTTTTACGTTACAGATTTTAAAAGTAGCACACGTACATCTCCACATCAAGGCGACACAGATCGGTTGTCTGCAGTGATGCTCTGGCACTCACCTCCTTCTCTCCGTATCCTAGCGCGTTCCATTTTTTCTCCCTCCCCTCGTACACATAGGGGTTTGCGTAAATCTGGTGGAACTGATGCAGCTGGGTGAGGAAAGTTTTGATGTTGACGTCACTCCACCTGGAGAGGTGGCCGAAGATGGTCTCCAGCATGACCTTCCCAGCAATCTCTCGTCCCTGTATAATACCCATCCGCTCCTGCGGCCAAATTGTCTCTTTCAGCCGCTTTAGCACGCCTTTGGAGGGCTGGACACAGACGATGTCGTCGAACTGGTGCCATTCGCCTGGGTATAACACAAAATAAAAACCACTACTCGTACACACAAAGCCCACATGTCCCAGACCCTGTCCCAGAGTCGCTAACTGAAACTAAAACGGCACAGCCGCCACGTAAAATGAGCAGTAAATATATGAAAGTTAGTTATGCGTGCCTGCTAAGGAACTAAATAACGTCATCTGTATTTTGACTTAAAGCACCTAGTAATTTAGTACAGGTAATTAGCTAAGTAAACTCACCGAAAGTTCCAAAACCAGGGCTCAACTCGCTCGAAAATATAGCTAAAAAGTTTTAATACTGTACCTTCCTCACTGAGCAGGTGCGGTTTGACGAAAAGGCACCTGTTGACAATCTCCGTCACGTCCGTTTTATAGATATACTCGTACTCCAACACATTTTTTTTGGCTTTGTAAACAACATATTTGTACGGTATGGAAACTGAAGCGGCACTTGTCTTGGTCGTAACAAGCTGTCCATGTACATAAAACCCATGTTCCCCCAGGTCTCTACAAAGAAAGAAGTGAGGAAATCTCAGTTAATAGGGCCGGGGGTTAATAGGTCTATAGATTAAAGGTGCAGACACACACGCGCACGCACAAACACAACGCACTCTCACCGAGTCAGGTAAAGCTCAGTGGCGTTTTCCTCCCAGGTGCCAATACGACTCCCGGCCCTCAGGAAGACGCGATCGTCCATCTCTAGCTTAAAGTCCTTGGAGAGGACTGCATGGAAGTGGATGGTCAGCCTTTCTTTAAGTGGAATCTCTTGGAGTTTTCTGCAATTCGATAAACAAAAATACATCAAATAATGAAACACACTTAGAGACACTAGGGATCTGATCCAGAACGTAATCATGCTTTTTTTGCGAAAAGATGGCACTTTTTTTCCCCCCCTCTGTAATCTGTTGGACGGTGCTGATTGGCTACTTCTTTGCCGCACAGCCAATACGGTTTGAGAGTTAAGTGATCTACTGCTAGCTTTGAACTGGCATCACAAACCCAATCGTCCATTTATTCCCCTCTGTAATCTGTTGGACGGTGCTGATTGGCTACTTCTTTGCCGCACAGCTAATACGGTTTGAGAGTTAAGTGATCTACTCCTAGCTTTGAACTGGCATCACAAACCCAATCGTCCGTTTATTCAAACGCCCACTTCAAAAGGAACCAAATATCCACTGCAAACGTGCATTAAATGGCAGCTGACAGAACCATTTCAGAATTATTTCAGCTCCAGGACAACGGCTAGATGCTAGAGCCACTCTGCGATTGTAAAATTTGCTGCACCTTAATCTCTTCTTTAGAAAAAAATTTTTTCCAAGTCACCTTTCGGGCGGGGTAACTTCCTGTTTCCCTGCCCCCTTCTCCTTTTCAGTGCTTCCGTTGTCGCTGGGACCCTTCTTGGAGCCCGGTGTCCGGGACGCCGGGCTGGAGTCCCCTCTTGAGTTGGCAGACTGCTGGACTTGCAGTTGCTCCGTCTTAGCCTTCTGGTCACCACGGGTTCTGCTCAGCGCCTGTGCGTTAAGAGCAGCAAAACTGTGTGTCAAAATAAGCGTTACTGAAACTGAATCGACCGTATCAAATACAGTCGGACCAGCCAGTAACAGGGTTTCCTGAACTAGCTACACTGGAAAATGGATACACACCATCTATCTGGTTATCATGTTTTATCTGACACTATGTTCATGTTAGCATCACAGAAATCTCCTCGATCATGTTTATTGGACAAACCTAAAGTTCTAACAGCGTTTTACCTCTGGCCTGCTCTGTGGACCAAAGACCATCCCCTCTTTGGCTGAAGGAGACTTTTTTTCTTGACTTGGTTGGGAGCCTTTCGTTTTCTGCCTGGTTTGTCTCTGCTCCACGTTGGCATTCTGATCCACGTTAGACTTTTGTGAATTTGCAGCATCCTTCGCGCCCTTGTTGCTTTCTCCATCTGGCCGTTGCTTTTTTGGGTCCGTCTTCGGGGCTCCGTCCTCTGGACCTTTCCTGGAAGCTTCCTCCGGACCTCCATGACCGCTGGGAGAGGCGACTAGAGCGGTCTTGTATGTTGGCCTCTGGGTGTCTTCAGGACCAGAGCTTTCTCCCACGTCCTGGCTCGCGTTCTCCGTCCGATTCCTCTCTGAACCGGACACTTCCATGGGAGTGTCAGGTGATTCCGAAGGCAGGGTTTGATTGGCATTTACCCTGTCCAATACGCTGGGCTCCCCTGGTTCTATAGAACCTTCACCCTGGAGTTCGGGCGGGCCAGAGGATTCCTGCAGTGAATCTGGCGCTTCGTCCATTGTGCTGATGGTACTTTCGAAGCTGGAAAACTCCGCCCCCTCCTGCAAATCATTCTGTTTCTCGGCGAGCGAAATCTCGGAGAGGGTATGGGTCAAGCAGTCATCCCCGTTTCCCTCTTCCTGTTTCCCTGAATCCAGTGCCTGCTTCTCATTGGTCTTCTTTTTGTTCTTCCTTTTCTTTCTCTGCATGAAGAGAATCGATTTAGAAACATAAGGGAGTGCACATGCTGTATTCTCCACAGTGGAAAGCGCACTACTCTTCAATAGTATATTTAGGCTTCATTCATTATATTATAAAGCAATCAATCAAACCGGCAACCCGCACAGATTACATCTCATAGGTAGATGTAGGGGCTCAAATGTGAAATATATTTATCGTTGTTATTATTCTCATTATTATTTTTATTAACTGTATTTAATTTGAAAACCAATGCTCTTGCATACCACTTTTAATCACCCTAGTAACTCTGGAGAGAGACTGTCTCATGTCTCCCCTCTCTGCTGTCCCATTACTGATCTGACTTCCCCTCCAGAGGTTCCCGTCCCACAGTTTAAACCTTAATTCATATACGTGTATGAATAATAACAGAAACAATAACAATATAGTCTCTTATAATATAATTTAAATGTTCTTAACAAACCATTCAGGAAATTTAATGATCAATTATAATTTGCAATACAAGCTAGTGGTAATTATTAAAAAGGTAATTACTTCCCACATTCATTATTTGCCACACCTTTTTCTTGATGTTGTCCTGGAGATCCTCGCTGGGACGTTTTGGGGACACGTTATCAGGCTGTCGGCCCAGAGAGCCCGGCTCGCAGTCCATCTTCACCTCGCTGGGCTGGTTCAGGGAGTGGTTATCAGGCTGATGGCCCAGAGAGCCCGGCTCGCTGGGCTGGTTCAGGGAGTGGTTATCAGGCTGATGGCCCAGAGAGCCCGGCTCGCTGGGCTGGTTCAGGGAGTGGTTATCAGGCTGGCGGCCCAGAGAGCCCGGCTCGCTGGGCTGGTTCAGGGAGTGGTTATCAGGCTGATGGCCCAGAGAGCCTGGCTCGCTGGGCTGGTTCAGGGAGTGGTTATCAGGCTGGTGGTCCAGAGAGCCCGGCTCGCTGTCCACCGGCCCATGTCCCGCTGGGCTCTGAGGCACCCCTGCAATTGGACCAATTACAGAAGACGTCAGTTACACCTATGACACCTGTCAATCAAAAGAACACCAGGAATAAACCAAAAGAGAGAACTTGCTATTATTTATATATATATATATCTATATATGCAAGTCACGGTTGGTACTAAAATGTATCCTAACAACAGAAATGACTTAACTACGTAATAAGGAAAACTATTTCTGTCCATTAATAAGCACGGTATGCAATTATTTTGCAAGTTTACAGGATTTAATAAGGAACACGTAGTGTATATATAGCTGTTTATAACTAGCAAGAATAATAAATTGTCATCGCCCACCTGACGTTTTGTCATCCAGCAGCTTCGGTAACTTAAAGCCGCATTCGCTACAGAATTTAGCCGACTGCTCCGAAGCAACATGGCTACATTTCGGGCACTGCATCTTTACGTATAATCTGTGTCAAAACGTTAAAATAATACAAAACTCTGTAAATTGTCCCAATCCTAGAAAGATTAAAATGGCTGACATGAAACTATAAAGAAATATAAACTGTTGGAGAAGGCTACTCCTTTCACTTTCATTTCTTAACCATGGAGTTGCACTGGGAATCAACAACTAATCTGAGAAAATATGTCTATAAAATCTTAGACCTCTAATTATACATTAAAGTTGCAATGTTCCCTTAAAGCATAGAAGCGAATTTTATTTTGTTATTCTTGTTTTTTGTAACTTCAAACGTTTAAACCACTACTACAAGAGAATAAAATATATAATTCAAATGCGTGCATTGCAATATTAGACAGTGTTCGGTTAGCTTGATCTAAATCAAACACTAATAATACAAGCGTATTTACCTTTTTATCCTGACTAACTACGAATCATCTGACATTCTTGTAGGGAATCAAGTCCCGCTCCCGTTTGTCGGTACGTCCAATCATTTCACATAAAACCTACACTGATCAGACATTTTATCCAATGACACATGAACTGTCGACAAGCTATCCAATCACAGTGCAGCATTGGCTATCTTTACTTCCCCCTTTGCAGCACAGTCGTACATTGACACATTTCACCGTACACATACAGTAATTTATTTATAACACACTAAAGACAAAATGTGTTAAAAATGTACTTTCAACAATGTTGAAAAGTTAGTATTGTATTGGCGCACTACTATAGGAAGCAAAATTGTTAAGCCTACTTATTAAACTAACTTTCAGACATGGTGATATTGACGAAATCCCTGAAATCTTGCGAAATACAATAACAAGCCAGGAATCCAATTCCCGCTATCACACATTAAAAATTAGGTACCACACGACTTTAAAATCAAATGTGGAAAAAAAAATCGTGTTCTTACCCTAAGAACAGATGAATCTGCGCTCTATCATTTTAGAAAAGAAACTATCAAAGCAAGACATTTCAAGTTTCGTTTCGTAAGAAATGGGCGTGACAACTTCGTGCTGTGATGGTTCCTTTTATCCTTTTCCAGGAATCACTAAAAATACCAGTGCAATAAGAAGTAGTGTCTCTGAACTTTAAAGCATTTATTAGCACCGCGGATTTCCAACGGGTCTGGTAGGTTTCGAGTAATTAAACCTATTGCGTTCTTTTATTATTGTGTTCTATAACACGGTTCAGAACAATATCAGGGTATTGTTTTAACCCTCTACATTCAAATGGTCACATATATTGAGTAATAGTAATGCTTGCTTGGGCTAATATTGTGCTAGTCTGGTAAATCGAAATTGAACTCGTCCTCCTATTGATTTTCGTTAACTGTATTCAGCTCAATAAGTAGACGCATGTAGAAATTGTAAACTGTAGAAGACACTTTGGAATTATAAATAAACACACGGTTAAATTGATGTTCTGTTGTTTTTCTAGTGGGATGGCATTCAAGGGTTCCCAGATTGCTGTGATTATGCCCAAAGTGGAGCTGAAGTGCCCGATTTGCCTGGACCTAGTGAAGGACCCGGTGACGATACCCTGCGGGCATAGCTTCTGCGAGGCGTGCATCAAGCACCACTGGGCGTCGAGGTGTCGGTACCTTTGCCCCCACTGCCGGCATCTGTACGAGACCAGGCCCCGGCTTTCTTCCAACTGCATGCTGCGCTCCCTGGTGGAGCGTGTGCCGAGGGGGGAGGGGGCAGGGATGGGTGACGTGCCCTGCGACGTGTGCGAGGACGACAGGCTGCCGGCGTCGCGCGCCTGCGTCACCTGCCGGGCCAACTTCTGCGAGGCGCACCTGCAGCCTCACCTGGGGGGCGGCGAGGCCCTGGCCTGGCATCGCCTGTGCCAACCCATCGTCGCAATGAAGCTGGTGGTCTGCGGGCCGCATAGCCGTCTGCTGGAGTTCTTCTGCAAGAGTCACTGGTGTGCTGTCTGCGCCCTGTGCCTCCCCAGGCACCGCAGGTGCTCCGTTGCCACGGTGGAGGAGATGAGGAGCGCCTGGGAGGTACAGCCCCACGGTCAACTCCCGCTTTTCCCCCTTTTTAAAATAAAATCACCCCACCGGGTGATCTCAGTTCTGAACTGTAAAACTCAGTGTTCAGTAATGTATGTTAGGCACTTCCTAAAGTTCACCAGTAGCCTTGGTACAACTTCACACTTCACAAAAAAAGCCACCTATCATAAAACACTGTAGCTTATCTGCATCTCTGCATGCACTTTAACTTCAGAGTGGTTGAAACTAGAACGTTTATTTCACAGTTCATTTTTTCCCACAGGCGGAAAATAACGCCAAACGGGGTTTGATTGGAAAAAGAAGAGAGCGGATCAAAGAAGCCGAAGTCAACCTCACGGATACGATAGATGGAATAAGTGTAAGCCGTTAGAAAGTGTTCAAAAGCAATTAGCAGGTGTATTTTCACTCATTCTGGTGCAAGTGACAAAGCTGGCAGTGTGGTATTTTTTCTTCAATCTCGTAAAGAATTTATATATTGGAATGATCTGGCTGGTAAGTGAAAGAATAGGACAAAACAAATATGAATGAATGCCGGTACACTTTTTGTGTAATACACTATTCGTTTGCACCTCTCTGGCCTTGGTTCACAGCCCTCCCACAAACCGTGCTCTGTTGCAAAAACGAGACCAAACTTGGTCGTGACACGATTACCGAATCGCTGTCTTTTCCTACAAGTTGAGAAGATAAAGGGCACCAGTCACAAAACCTGCCAGAATTCCCCCAAAATAACTCAGTCATACTCCCTCCTTCCTCCTAGCTTCTCGGAGAGCCTGGCTCAAGCCAAGTCCTCTGACAGCTGAGAACTCACGCCACCCCCAAACCACCCCAACTGTTGTTCTGTTCCCCAACGTAGGTGGAAGCTGAAAGAATGAAGGCAGACCTGGGCCGGCACTTTGGGGCCCTGAGGAAGGCCATCGACCAGGCCCAGAAGAGGGCCAATGCCTTGGTGGAGTCCAACATGCAGAAGGCCCTTGAGCAAGCGGGCGGGCTCCAGGAGGAGATTTGGACGGAGCTGAGCGGTCTGGAGGACACGGAGGAAGAGCTGGACAACCGCGACTTGGATGGAACCTATTTTAACTTCCTCACGGTAACCTGGGTGATCTCCCCCCCCTCGACCACAATGGGTGGTTCATCTCACTCTGGATAGGTTCACTGTGGAAAGGTTCACCTCTCAACAGTCCAATGAGAGGTTCGGTTCCCATAGGCACCGGTGCTGCTGCCCCCCCCACTGAGTCGGGCCGCCCAGCTCCCCGGCGCTGACATCCAGTTGGACGGAGAAGCCGTAGAGAGGATGGGCTCCCACTTGGGCGCCCTCCTGGGCAGTCTAGAGACCCAGCTCCGGGCCAGCCTGCACCAGATGGAGGAGTGGCGCGAGATGGGCAAGTCTGCATTATGTAAAACAAAACTCACAGGGGGGTGGGAATCTCACAGATGGGATTTTCTCTACACCATGAAAAAAAAAAGGGCAAGACGCTTTCGCCGCGTGTGGCCAGTAAAGTCCTTCGCTCTCTGGGTAAAAGCCTGCCTCCTCGCACAAGTTTTTAAAGCTGCACACCACATGCGTTTACTTTCCTTACAAGAGAGCGCCTCCTCATTTCTTCATTCTTCATTTGACAGGTGGTCCAACGGACGACTTCCAGGTTGTGAACGGACACAGGAAACCCAGAAGCAAGCTTCTGAAATGTAAGGAAAGCTTCCATTCTGTCACACATTTTGGTTAACATCTTGCCTCCTACTACCCTTGGCCAAAAACAAACTTCACTTGATGACAGGGAGGGAGGGGGCTTGTCTGTACTAGTGTTAAGGTTCAATAGGAATGTACAATGAACTTTGTTGGATTTGGTTCCAAGCAACATCATAACACAAACTTGTGGCGGTATTGGCATGATTTATCAACCTTGCAACGGTGGTGATTAGAAGGGGCCTCCAGGGACCCTCTGGCTCCCGTAGTCTTAACCCTTGCTATGCCCCAGGTCGACTTGACTCAAACTGTCAAGGAGATAGTTCAGCCTATCCAATGTGAAGCCTGTTCCTATGGCAACAGCTTCCTGCGGCGGCTCAGAATTTTAGAGCGATGACTGTGATGAACGAAATCGGATAAAATCACTGAACTAGTGCAGTAAAATATACAGTCGCTTCAGATGCCGATCGCGACACATTGCAGTGAATATGAATTTCTGCCAATGCGCTGCAGCAGAATCTTTTCTTAAGGCTGACGTAGTTAATTATCTTGTAATGGCAGCTCATTAAAGTGATTGTTATTAGAAACTATGAGCGCTATGTTCAAGAGTGCGAGGGTATCTGGGTTAGTACCCCAAAGGCCTTTTTGTCATTTATTTTTTATTTAACTCGCCGATTGTTCTTGTTGTTGTTGAGTGTTGACTAACTTATGATCAGCAAGTGTAAGTGCAAGCCTTTCCTTTGCCTAGGAAGACCAAAGCCATTTTTCCTTCTCTCTGGTCACTTTCTCCAGACGCTTGCGAGTTGACCTTTGACCCCCACGCAGCAAGCACCTCGGTGCTGCTCTCGGAGGATGGGCGCACGGCCAAAGTGGAGTGCAGCGACCTGCTGGCCTGGAAGGACTACCAAGTCTTTGATGAGATGGGCTTCCGGGTGCTGTGCTCACAGAGCTTCAGCAGAGGGCAGCACTATTGGGAGGTCAGCCCCCCGGAGGACGTGAGCGGCAGCTGGGGCGTGGGTGTTGCCTATAGCAGCGGGGAGGATCGCTACCAAAGCCTTGGCCGGAGCAAAAGGTCCTGGTGCGTCGGATGGCAAGGGGAGGCGGTCAAGGGAGAGAAAGGGTCAGAGAAAGGAAATTTGGGGACAGTGTTTACTAAGGCTGAAGCAGGTGCGTGTCCCTCTAAGCTGGAGAATGGGACAGCAGCCGAGATAGAGACGACAGGTCTGCCAAACAAGAGCGAAGAGGGTGGTGTGCCCACCAATCCCAGGAAGGAGGACACAGAGCAGGGGGGTGGAGTCAGAGCGGAAGAGGCTGGTGTGCCCACCAATCCCAGGAAGGAGGGGGCCGAGCCCAGGAAGGAGGACACAGAGCAGGGGGGTGGAGTCAGAGCGGAAGAGGCTGGTGTGCCCACCAATCCCAGGAAGGAGGACACAGAGCAGGGGGGTGGAGTCAGAGCGGAAGAGGGTGGGGACAGAACAAAGGCCAGGAGGGAAGTCCCTGGAGACCGGCCACGACTCCGAGGCCTTTTCGCCTGCCACGACAGCCGGACACAGCAGCTTTCCCAGCAGGTCCCTGACGTGATGGGGGTGCATCTAGACTGCGATGGAGGCCGGGTCTCCTTCCTGTCTGTGTCCGGCTCCAAGGTCAGGCTCCTTTACAGGTTTGAGATGCTTTTCCTGGAGCCTCTCCACCCTGCCATCTGGTTGAGGGAGCCGGGACAAAGAGTGGTCATCGGTGAGGTGTGCGGGGTCAAAGGTCAGAGTGCAGGAGGGCAGTGATAGTGCCACAGGGAAATGACATACAACGGAAAATCTACAATCGTCATACATAACATAACTTGTACCACAGTTACAAAATTTGCATTAGCGTGTTGATTAAAACCAGTTGTGTTTTTTTTTCTAAAGAAAGAGTCCCAAGAGATTGATAATTGATTGCTTAGTAATAACCGCTGTTATAACTGTTAGTATTTGACTCAAATGCTTCAATTAAAACGTTCATGCAATCAACTGAATTTGTCATACAAAATCTTGACCTTAAAACCAATGAGATGGCATTTCTTGAATTGATTAATAAATGTCTATTTGTCTACAAAGAGCACAAAACATTTCAGATCATTTGTATTGAGTCATGCACCCATAGTCACTTGGGTTGAGTCATACACCCATAGTCACTTGGGTTGAGTCATACACCCATAGTCACTTGGGTTGAGTCATATACCCATAATCACTTGGGTTGAGTCAAGTATAAGAGACTTTCTGTGGTCAATATTTACGATACATTTACCGGTGATGTTAGTCTAAATTCTGCTATTCCACATGTATGTGGAATTGTATTTCTAAATTGCTAAACGAGAACCAACAAATGAACTGGGCAATGACAGTGGTATACACCAGGCAGCTCGAATAGAAAGAAACATGAAAACTATTCCTTCTCCTATTCCCCATAAGCCCCGCCTCATCGATAGGTTTGAATCTTTTGGCCAGCTACCTTGGGGGAGTACAAAGACTCTGGACCCCCTTGTATAGACCGCTTCATTAGACATACAAGAAAAACTTTACATGACGTTTTTCATTACAATGTGCAATAACTTTAATCAGCTTATACAGTCAAGCTTATACTTATATCAGCTTATACAGTCAGGCTTATACTTATATCAGCTTATACAGTCAGGCTTATACTTATATCAGCTTATACAGTCAGGCTTATAATTATATCAGCTTATACAGTCAGGCTTATACTTATATCAGCTTATACAGTCAGGCTTATACTTATATCAGCTTATACAGTCAGGCTTATAATTATATCAGCTTATACAGCCAAGCTGATAATTATCAGTTTATACAGTCAAGCTTATACTTATATCAGCTTATACAGTCAGGCTTATACTTATATCAGCTTATACAATCAGGCTTATAATTATATCAGCTTATACAGTCAGGCTTATACTTATATCAGCTTATACAATCAGGCTTATAATTATATCAGCTTATACA